>APFE031168064.1:0-33255 GCA_000404065.3 Pinus taeda | reverse complement strand
GTTTAATATTATTCCCTTCAATTTATAATCCCTTGGTTTTTTTTGTTATTCCTCCCTCGAGTCTATTATTTGCTTGGGTTTATATTATTAACCATGGTTAACCATGGCCAATCATGATCATGCATGATCATCCATGGTTAACCATGGTGATTAATGGTCTACCATGGTCCAACTTCACATTGTGACATAAATTTTCTCACTATGAAAACCAGCCATCGTCAACCGTGGTCCAACATTGAATTATCAAGAAGATTTTCTTGATATGAAAATCGATCATTCTCAAGCATGAGTAACCATGTTCAAAGGTTGCATTGTGACAAGGGCTCTCTCAATATGAAAATCAACCATGGTCAACAATGGTTATTTATTTATGTTATAAATATATACCTTGGGTCTATAATATTAATCCCTTTCACTTAATATTATTTGCTTTGGTTCATAATCCCTTGGGGCTTTAGTATTAATCTTTTGGGCTAATTATTCTCTTCGGTTTATTCCTAAGGTTTAATACTATTCCCTTGGGTTTAATATTGCTCCCTTAGGTTTTTAGTATTGATCCATTAGGTTTATTATTCCCTTCGATTCATAATATCAATCATGGTCGACCATGGTCAATCATGATCAACCATGCTCAACCACTTTTGGTAAAATCAATCATGGTAAACCATGGTCAATCATGGTCAAACATTGCCTTGTGACAAAGATTGCCTCAATATGAAAATCAACCATGGTCCAACATCACATTGTGACAAACATTGTATCCATATGGAAATCAATCATGGTTAAGCAGTGTCAACCATGGTCCAACATTGCATTATGACAAGGATTGTCTAAATATTAAAATCAACCATGGTCAAACATGTTTATTTTAGGGTTCATAATATTTATTTTAGTGTTTATATACCTTGGGTTTATAATATTAATGCCTTGTGTTCAATGTTATTGCCTTGGGTTGATAATCCCTTAGGTTTTTAGTATTTATCCCATGGGTTTATAGTTTTTTTGGGATTATAAAATCAATCTTGTGGGTTTATTAATCTAAGGGTTGAACCATGGTCAAGCATGGTCCAACATTGCATTGTGACAAAGATTGTTTCAATATGAAAATCGACCATGCTCAAACATGTTTATTTAAGAGTTTATAATACTTATATTAGGGTTTATATACCTTCATTTTATATTGTTGCCTTCAATTTAATGTTATTCCCATAGTTTATAATCCATTTGGTTTTTAGTATTATTTTCTTGCGTTTATTATTCCATTTGCTTTAAAATATCAATCATGTTGAACCATGGTCAATCATGGTCAACCATGATCAACAAAGGTCAATCTTCGTTAGCCATGGTAAATCATGGCCAACTAGGTTTATTTTAGTGTTCATAATATTTATCTTAGGGTTTACATACCTTGAGTTTATAATATTTATCCCTCGGGTTTAAAGTTATCCGCTTGAGTTTATAATCCCTTCGGTTTTAATATATTAATAATCTCGAGGTTTATACTATTAATGTATTAATAATAATGGATTATATTAATGCATTAATGGTTTTTAATGTATTAATATTATTTACATTTATAGTATTAATGCATTAAATATTGCATCAAAATTGAAATCAACCATGTCCATACATTAGCTGACATGTTTATTAGATGATGTATAATATTTTTGTTGGGATTATATATGTTCAACTTATATTATTCGATAGGGTTTAATATTGTTCCCTTGGGTTAAATAATTTTCCTCTGCATTTATAACCCATTCAGTTTCCTGTATTAATATTTATCTTGGGCTTTATATACCTTGATTTTATGGACTCTAACATCCTTGGTTGCCGGGCAAAAGATGACTCTGCAGATAGGGTTCTAACCATACTCTGAAACGGCGCAAACGTCTCAGGCACAGCAATCATCCAGGACCTAACCTCCAGCTTCTTTTGACAAGGCAGTCTGAAGTCTAACTGCAGAGCACATGGATGCCCCCCAGGGAGGGGCATCATTGCCCTCCCCCACAGCAAATGCAGTGCCGCCAAGGCATGAAGGGCCTATCGTCTTCAGATCTGTAGATGAGGAGGCACTCAACAAGGAGATCTTGTAGCAAAGCGAGCATAAAGCAACTAATAATCAGGCAGGCAAGAGAGGATATACTCCAGGAAGAAAGGACAAGCCAGAGGAAAGGCTTAAGATCACTTCGAAAACCTGCAAACCAATCGCAGTCGAAAGGCCAAGAATAGAGCTACCAAAACAAAAGATCGATGAACGAATCCAGTACATGAGGGATCGTGCCCTCATTGGGAAATTTATAGGGTTCTGGCCGGCCGAAAAAGCCCTATATGGATGGATCACAGCTAAATGGAAACCCAAAGGTCACGTCATGCTGCAGCTAGGACCAAAAGGATTCTTTATGGCAATTTTCTTATGCCTGGAAGACAAGTACAAAATCATGGATGAAGGGCCATATATTTTCAACTCATCCGGACTGTATCTAAGAGATTGGGTAGTAATATTCAACCCGGATAAGGAAGACCCAACCTAGGCTCCAGTTTGGATCAGAATGTATTCACTTCCAGATGAATATTGGGATGAAGGCCTGGTTAAAGACATAGGCAATGGACTAGGTGAATACATAAAAGTAGCAGAAGAAACGAAGCTTTGCAGATATACCTCCTATGCCCGCATCTGCGTCTTCATGCACCTCGACCAAGCCCTGCCGGACTCGGTAAGTCTTTCTCACTATGACCATTAATGGATTCAACCCTTGGATTATGAACATGAACCTTTTCGCTACCGAAAATGTCATGCTCATGGACATTTATTCAGAGATTGTCCGCTAAATGCCAAGATCAATGCGCCTGACCCCTCCGACACTCTAACCCAGGATGGCTTTGCCAAAGCACCCAGCCGTAAATGAGCGCACAAAAAGCCCTCAACCAGGAAAAAACCCCAGCTAGATTCTGCCTCTATCCCTACTACAAGTAACAGCTTTGAAATTCTAGCTCAAGCCTCCGACGAGCAAAATATGAACTCTAAGCCCATCTCTACACCCATTTCCACCTCATCCTAACCCCCTCCTTCGGGCCCTCCTCCTGAGTCACAAACCTCCAAGGATGTTGAGGCCACCCCCAAAGATAGGTAAAAGGAGCCTATAGAGAAAGCAAAGGACATGGAATTTGATGGAACTCTAGATCAACCCCAAAGCTTAGATATATCCACAGCCGGAAACAGTCAGGTGCAACAGATGGAGGAAGAACCAGAAATTATAGATATGGAAGGACTAGACATTCTACAGCTAGAACTAGCTTGCAAAAAGAGGGATTACGATAATATCCCAGAGCTTCAACTCAACAAACTGGTAGTGGTCATCTCAAGAGCTTATCAGCAAAAACAACTAGGCATCCATCCGGGAAGCCACTGGGATGGTGGTCTCCCACCAAAAGACTCCAAAAAGAGGGGAAGAAGAACGGATCTCCAACGAACAATAGCAGTCGGGAAAATCCTGGTGGACTCAGGCAGGTATGCAAAATTGACAAAGTACTACAAACCCTCAACCATTAGTGAATCATGAAGCTCATTTCTTGGAACTTAAGAGGGCTCAATAGCCCAGGGAAACTTAGAATATTGAAAAATATGATAAAAATGGAAGCCGCAACTTTGTTTTCTTCAAGAAACCAAGTGTAACAGCAATACACTAGGAAGCATCCTTTCTAAAGCATGGCCAGGTTGTCAATTGGTGGTAGTGGATGCCTCAGGAGCATTAGGAGGGCTTGCTATTGCCTAGAACACGAGGGAATTAACCCTCTCTGACTTCCATGTGTCTCACCACTTCATTCAGGCCACCTTCCACATCTTAGGCACCAATATACATGGAAACCTTTCCAATGGTTATTTCCTGCAGGAAGCAGGAAACAAAACTGCTCTTCTCAATACAATAGGGGCTCTGAATAACAACAGAATGAATCCTCTCTGGATCATTGGAGGGGATTTTAACATGATCACCAAGTTGGAGGAAAAGCTTGGAGGAAGAAACAGGCTGGAACAAGAAACTACCCACTTCAAAGACTTCATCCAAAACACCTCTTTAATTGACCTGCAATTTTGTAATGGTAAGTACACATGGAGTAATCGCAGAGAAGGGAAGTACCAAATCACTTCTAAACTTGATAGAGTTCTCATATTCGATAACTCAGTCTACTTAGGAGGAGATATAACTGCGGCAATTATCCCCCATTCAGGCTGAGATCATTGGCCAATTTCCCTCTAGTGGCAACGACCGGGCAACACCATTGGGAGACCCTTCCGCTTCGAAGAGTTGTGGCTCACCCACCCTAACTTCAAAGAATTCATCAGAAATACTTGGAATACCTTAATCCCGCCAGAGGGCTCCAAAATGTTTTAGTTCCAATAGAAACTAAAATATATAAAACACCATTTAAAGCACTGGAATTATGAAACCTTTGGAAACATCTTCAAAGCGCAACAAGATTTGAATACGGAAATGGTAGATCTCTAGCAAGAAGTAATCATAGGAGGTCACACTGAGGGAACCCTAGAGCAGGAGCAGGGTATCCACAATCAGCTGGAAGAGAGGAGAAAGTAGGAGGAGATTTTATGGAAGCAGAAGTCTAGGATTAGATGGCTAAAAGAGGGCGAACGGAATACTAAATTCTTTTACCGAACCACTGTTCAACGAAGAATGCACAACAATATCCCCTTCATTCAGAAGCAAGGTGGGGCAAGGATAGAACAGCATGAAGAAATCAAGGAGGAAATTCTAAATCACTTCAAGCAAGTTCACCAAGAGCCTAATGCAAATAGGTGACCAGCTATAGAAAGAATCACCCAAAATGTGCCAAAGCTTATCACTGAGGAACACAATGAGCTTCTTCTTCGGCCTATACTAACCCAGGAGGTGGATACATCCATGTCCCAACTCAAGGAGGGCAAAGCCCCTGGCCTGGATGGCTTCACTACAACCTTCTTTCACACTTTCTGGGAGCTGATAAAACTTGAGGTCTGGCAAGCGGTGGAGGAATCGAGAGCTCTTCATTGGCTGTTACCTTCTCTCAACTCAACTTTCATTGCACTTATACCAAAAGAGGAGGAATCTAACACCCAGGACAAATTTCGGCCGATTTCTCTATGCAACGTCATATACAAAGTGATCTCCAAGGTCATAGCCAATAGGTTAAAGGCCCTCTTACCTTTTCTTATCTCTCTTGAATAATCTGGGTATGTCAAAGGGAGACAGATCTTGGATGGAATTATCCTCTCGCATGAGATTATACACTCTCTCAAGCATTCCAAATAGGCAGGTATGATTCTAAAGCTTGATCTTTCTAAGGCCTTTGATAAGCTTAGTTAGACTTACATTTAGAAAATGCTAAATGCCTTTGGATTCTATCCTATGTGGACTCACTGGATTATGAGTCTTATCACCTCTTCCTTCTTTTCCATTCTTGTGAATGGCATCCCGTCTCAGCCCTTCAGTCCCTCTCGAGGAATCAGGCAGGAAGACCCTCTTTCCCCCTTCCTCTTTGTTTTAATGGCTGAAGGCCTCAGACGTCACATTAAACAAGCCCTCCTCTCCCATCAGCTTAAAGGTCTCTCCATTCACAACTCCCTAGCTATAACACATCAGCAGTTTGTTGATGACAACATGCTCTTTGGCTACCCATCAGTCCAGGAAGCCTCCCGCTTCAAATCCTTGCTCAATGACTTCTCTGAGGCCTCAGGTACCAGCATCAATAATTCCAAGTTGTAGATCTTTTTCTTCCACACCTCGCCTGTTGTTAAGCATGTTGTAGCCCAGATACTGGGATTCCCCACTACCACACTCCCATCGAAATACCTTTGAGCCCCCCTCATTTCCTCGTCCATCAAGCACTCCTCCTGGCGTATTCTCATCGAGAAGCTTGAATCCCGTCTTAACCTTTGGACGTACAGAACTTTGAACATGGCTAGTCGAGTGGTGCTCATAAAAGTAGTACTACAGGCTATGCCACTTTACTTATTCTCAATCCTAGTGGCACCTAAATGGGTTTTAAAAAGAATACGGGATCTTCAGTGACGCTTCCTTTGGGGGACTTTAGCCACAAACCGCAAATGGGCATTGGTAAAATGTACCACTGTCTACACGCCCAAGGAAAAAGGAGGCATTGGCCTGAGGGATCCAAATCACAGCAATGCTATCATGAGCGCTAAAATTTGTTGCCAATGGCTCTCTTCCCCAGAAAAACCTTGGGCTGCCATCTGGACAGCCAAATATGCCAATCACAGACCTCAGGAGGAGCTCATTAGATTTACTCCCAATGTCAAAGGCTCTCTAATATGGAACGCGGCCAAACAACACTTCCAATTGATTCAGCAGCATAGTTTTTGGGAAGTAAGAAATGGAAGAGTAGCACGATTCTGGACGGATGCCTGGAACCAAATTCCAAAGCTTAGCAGCATTCTAAATCCGCCTCCAAACTTCATCAGAGAGGAACAACAACAGGATAAGATCTGGCAGTACTGGACTGAGGAGACAGAGCAAGGCTTCAGGAAATGGAAACAAGGTAACCAGCTCACCAGAAACGCGGAAAACCCATTCATAGATGATCTGGAAAAGGAACTTCGCAAAAGGAGCATTAGACACTCCGAAGGCAGGGATATTCTGTGATGGGGTTACAAGCCTAAAGGTACATTTACCACTTCTGAGGCCTACAAAAGGAGCATTAGACACTCCGAAGGCAGGGATATTCTGCGATGGGGTTACAAGACTAAAGGTACATTTACCACTTCTGAGGCCTACAAAATTATGTGCACAGACTTAACCCCCCCTGACCCAATTTGGAGCAAAATCTGGGGGCTTGGATCATGGCCTAAAGTCTCCTTCTTCCTTTGGTTGGTAGGACATCAGAGAATTCTCACCTGGGATAAACTTAGACAAAGAAACTATCATGGCCCCTCCATCTGTGTTAATTGCAAATCTCGGGAGGAAACAATCCACCATCTCTTGGACACTTTCCCCTTGGCCAATCAGTTGTGGGAGAAGGCGAGCTTCAGATGTCAAAGAAGATGCAGTCTTCCGGACGATATCACAAACTCTTTGCAACATTGGCAGATGAATCCATACAAAAGTGGAATTCTCAACCACTTATGGAATATTCTCCCTGGGCTTCTCTTATGGAGCATATGGAAAGAAACGAACAAGTGACTATTCAAAGATCAATGTTCCCCGGTAGAAATCATCTAGAGAAAGCTTTGTGTGAATCTAAAAGAGACTCTGATGCTCCGCTCATGGACTATGGAGGACCTTCCAACTCTAGACAATGAGAAATCCATCTGGGAAAATTGGAATATGAAACTCCCTCAGGAACCCCACAACAAAGTCCCCCCTAAAATCAGCAACACTAAAAAGGTCTCTTGGACTACCCCTCCAAAGCTCTCCTTCAAGCTCAACCTTGATGGAGCCTCAAAGGGTAATCCTAGAATTGCAGGTTTCGGTGGAATTTTTAGAAATGATGAAGGCTCACCTCTTCTGATCTACTATGGAAACATAGGGTGGGACACCAATAACTCGGCTGAGTTAGAGGGTCTTTGGCAAGGTCTCCTTCTCTCAAGGAATCATAGCTTCCATCCCCTGGAGGTGGAAGGAGATTCCCAAATCCTAATCAACATGGCCAAGAACCTCCTAAATGGCTCCCATGCAATGAAAATAGCCACTATTTGGAGGCTTGAAGCAAGATTGGAAGCCATGGAGCAAGAGCGTTTCAGTAAAATGGCCATCACCTTCAATCACATAAAGAGGGAAGGCAACAAGGTCGCTGACTTCATGGCCAATCTGGGTGTGGAAAATGAGCATACTCTTCAAACCGGGACTCTAGACATTCTAATAAATCACGAACAGGCACAGGAATGCAATCGTATGGTGCAAAATGATACCATCCCCCCAGATGCGGGTGATTAAGGCTGAGAGTAAAGTGATGGGACGGGCTAGCAGTGATGGCCACCTGCCCGCCATGCGCAGAAGCGTTGTGTCCACATGGGGGAAGGGACATTCTCGTCAGCACAGGTTCAGAAACAAAAGACCACAGCAGAGGAGCATTAACATTTCGTCCAACTCAGCCTGCGATACAGGGCTCAGTTCCTTGGCTCCCATGAATGCCATAGTAATGGCAGGAGCGCTTCGAGGTAAGGGAAAACACAATATTAACAGTTGGAGCATTGGATTTGCCATGTTAATTCAGGCTTGGCTCGGGGTTCTACTGCTACCTCTGGCGCTGTTGGGGTTGAGCCCTGGTACGAATTCTCAGGCCATTCCCTCAATTTCGAATTCTCAGGTCATTCCCGGCCTCTGTTTGTTTGTTGAGTATATGAATCTCTTACAGGATCCTCACCCATCTGTTAGGTCCACTCCACCCCCTGCGTTTGATTCACTCTATTTTCTAAAATCCAATTCGGCTCTGTCTAGCTCTGTAATTATGGTTTGGCCTCGACAGCGAATGCTCAACCATCGAGGCACCACCCGTGGCGGGTCCTCACGCCCTTCAGTCGATGCGGAGACCTCCCTCCATTGCCATTGCCACTGCCACTGCCCTCATGCCGAAGGAGAAAGTTTTCTTAGGCCTAGCCAATTTCTGGAAGCCAGCTCTCCTGGGTCTTCTTCCTCGCCCTCCTTTGGCTCAGTAGTTTCATTTTCAATACCTCTCTGAAACACCCCTAGATCAATGCCCATGTTTCGGTGCTTTTCATTGAGGAGGCCCAAGAAGAGGGCGAATCCAGTGGTCAAAGGGAGATTACACCACCAGTTGAAACCACGAGAGCTATGGAGATGCCCTCTGCAGACCCTGTGAAGGTAATGGAAGGACCATCCAGCGAGAAGAAGGACGTCATGAAGGAGCCTGTCACAATTGCAGCAGAGGAAGTCCAAGCACAGGACATGGAGGAATACGCCTGGTGCAGGATCGTGGAGGAGGTTCCGGAAGACTAACTGCGGCTTCTTCTCAGGTTACGTGGCCTGTAAAGGAGGGATTTTGTCTATTCCATTTTTTGGCTATGTGTCAATGCATCAATGATGTAGGGCATTTGTTGGTGCTCAGGGTTTGGATATGTGTCAATGTGTCAATGTGTCAATGCGTCAATGTTGTAGGGCTTTTGTCGGTGTTCAGGGTTTGGTTTTTTACACATGGATGGATACTGATCTGTGTCAAAATGTTTTTGAAATCCCCTGCGCCGGAATGGTCTTTTTGATTCCTCTAGCCCCTGTGTGGGATAGACTTATGGTCTGGTTCGTCCTCTTAAACTGCAAACGCTGCTGCTCCACGCTGCCATTACCTCCAGGCAGCTGGTTATTTTTGACAGTTTGACTATAATTGTACTCTGTTTTTGTATATAATAGATTAGTTTTACCGAGAAAAAATATATACCTTGAGTTTATAATCCCTTGGATTTTTAGTATTAACCTTTTTGGTTTATTATTACCTTGAGTTTATAACATCAATCTCTTGGGTTTATTAATCTAAGGGTTCTTATTCCTAGGTTATAATATTATTCATAGGCTTTCTAATATTAATCCTTGAGTCTAATATAAATCTCATTCGTTTATAATCATGGTCAACCATGGTATAACGTCACATTGTGACAAATATTTTCTCAATATGAAAATCAACCATGGTCCAATATCACATTGTAAAAAAGATTGTTTCCATATGAAAATCAATCATGGTCAACCATTGTGCAACGCCACACTGTGACAAATATTGTCTCAATATGAAAATCAACCATGATCAACCATGGTGCAATGTCGCATTGTGACAAATATTGTCTCAATATGAAATATTATTCATAGGGTTTATAATACTAATCTTATGGTTTAATATAAACCGCTTGGATTTATAATACGAAAATATTCAATATGGCAAGGTTTTGTCAATATGAAAATCAACCTTGGTCAACCACAGTCCAATGTTGCATTGTGACAATTATTGTGTCGATATGGCAATCAATAATGGCCAAACATGGTCAACCATCGTCTCATGTCATATTTTGACAAGGATTTTCTCAAATTAAAAATCAACCATGGTAAACCATGGTCAACCATGTTATTTTAGGGTTTATAATATTTATGTTGGGTTTTAATCATGGTCATCCATGGTCAACCATGGTCTAATGTCACATTATGACTAAGATTTTCTCAATATGAAAATCAACCATGGTCCAATGTTGCACTGTGACAAAGATTGCGTCGATTTGAAAATCGCTCATGCTCAACAATGGTCAACCATGGTTAAATGTTGCATTGTGAAAAAGATTTTCTTTTTATGAAATGAACCATGTTCAACCACAGTAAACCATGTTTATTTTAGGGCTTAAAATATTTATCTTTTGGTTTATATTTCTTGGGTTTATAATATTAATCACTTGGGTTTAATATTATTGTCTAGCATTTATAATACCTTGGGGCTTTAGAATTAATCCCTTAGGTTTATCATTCAATTAGGTTTATAATATCAATCCACTGGGTTTATTAATCTAAGGGTTCATGTTCCTAGGGTATAATATTATTCCCTTAGCTTTATTATTCTCTTATATTTATAATATTTATCCCTTGTATTTACTTATTTGTCGGGTTTATACTATTAATAATCCCATGAGTTTATTAATCCCTTGGGTTTAAAATGTTAATTTCTAGGGTTTATTAATCCCATGGGTCTTTAATGTTGATTCCATGGGTTTGTTGATCATTTAGGTTTATCATATTTATCCCTTGTGTTTACTAATTCATTAGGTTTATCATATTAAAACCTTGGGTTTATTAGTCACTTGAGTTTATAATATTAATAATTCCTTGGGTTTATAATTTAATCCTTTGGGTTTCTTAATCTCTTGAGTTTAAAATATTAATTCTTAGGTTTATTAATCACTTGGGTTTTTAATATTAGTTTTTTTGGTTTATTGATTCCTTGTGTTTATTAATCACTTATATTTATTAATCATTTATATTTATAATAGTAATAATCATTTAGGTTTATTGATCCCTTGTGTTATAATATTAATAATCCCTTAGGTTTGTTAATCCATTGAGTTTATAACATTAATCCCTTGAGTCCTCTAATTCTTTAGGTTGGTAATATTAGTTCATTGGGTTTTTAATATTAATAATCTGTTAGGTTTATTAAACCCTAATATTAAGGGTTAAATATTAGTACTAGGGTTTAATATTAATCCCTTATATTTATAATGTTTATCCGTTCAATTTATTAATTTATTGGGTTTATAATATTAAAAATCCCTTGGGCTTGTTGATCTCTTGGGTTTTTAATATTTAGCCCTTGGGTTTACTAATTCCTTGGGTTTATAATATTAAACCATTGGGCTTATTAGTTTGGGTCTATAATATTAATAATCCCTCGGGTTTATTAATCCCTTGAGTTTAAAATATTAATTCTTAGGGTTTATTAATCACTTAGGTTTTTAATACTAGTCACGTTGAGTTTATTGATTCCGTGGGTTTATTAATCACTTGAGTTTATTAATCATTTGTATTTATAATATTAATCTATTGGATTTATAATATTAATAATCCCTTGGGTTTATTGATCATTTATGTTTATAATATTAATAATTACGTGGGTTTGTTGATCCATTGAGATTTTAACATTAATCCCTTTATTTTTCTAATTCTTTGGGTTGGTAATATTAATCCCTTAGGTTTATAATATTAAAAATCCCTTGGGTTTATTAAACCCCAATATTAAGGGTTAAAGATTAATCCTATGGTTTAATATTAATCCCTTAGGTTTATAATATTAATAATCTCTTGCGTTTAAAAAACCCCAATATTAAGGGTTAAAGAATAATCATATGGTTTAATATTAATCCCTTAGGTTTATTATGTCTATCCCTTTGGTTTATTAACTTGTTGGGTTTATAATATTAACAATCCCTAGGGTCTATTGATCCTTGGGTTTATAATACTAATAGCCATCTCAGTTTATCAATCCTTTGGGTTTAAAATATTAATTCCTAGGCTTTATTAATCCCTTGTGTTTTTAATATTGATCCCTTGCCTTTTTTGATCCCTCAGGTTTATAATATTTTTCCCACAACATCACATGTTCCTTGGGTTTATAATATTAAACGCTTGGGTTTATTTGTTCCTTAAGTTTATAATATTAATAAGTTCTTCGGTTCGTCATTTAATTCCTTCGGTTTATTATTCCCTTGAGTCTAAAATATTAATTCCTACAGTTTTTTAACCTCTTGGGTTTTTAATATTAGTTTGTTGGGTTTATTGATTCCTGAGGTTTATTAATCACTTGAGTTTTTTAATCATTTGTATTTATAATATTAATGCCTTGGGTTTATAATAATAATAATCCCTTGTGTTATAATGTTAATAATTTCTTGTGTTTGTTGATCAATTGGGTTTATAACATAATTCCCTTGAGTTTTTTAATTCTCTGGTTTGGTAATATTAATCCCTTGGGTTTAGAACATTAATAGTCCACTGGGTTTATTAAACCTCAATACTAAGGACTAAATATTAGTCCCAATGTTTAATATTAATCCCTTAAGTTTATAATTTTTATCCCTTCAGTTTATTAATTCATTGAGTTTATAATATTAACAATCTCTAGGGTTTATTGATCCCTTGGGTCTATAATATTAATAGTCATCTCGGTTTATCAATTCTTTGGGTTAAAAATATTTATTCTTAGGTTTTATTAATCCCATGTGTTTTTAATATTGATCCCTTATGTTTATGATATTTATCACTTGGGTTTACTAATTCCTTGAGTTTATAACATTAAACACTTGGGTTTATAATATTAAAACCTTAGGTTTATTAGTCCCTTGGGTTTATAATATTAATAATTCATTGGGTTTATAATTTAATCTGTTGAGTTTAATATCTTGGGTTTATAATTTAATCCTTTGGGTTTATTAGTTATCCCTATGGTTTATTAATCTCTAGGGTTTATTAATCCCTCGAGTTTATAATTTAATCCCTTGGGTTTGTTGACCTATTAGGTGTATGATATTTATCCTTTTGGTTTACTAATTCCTTGGGTTTATAATTTAATCCCATGGGTTTATAATTTAGTCCCTTGGTTTTATACCTAATTCCTAGGGTTTATTAATCCCTTGGGTTTATAATTTAATCCCTTGGGTTTATTAATTATCCCTATGGTTTATTAATATCTTATGTTTTTTAATCCCTGATGTTTATTAATCCCAAGTGTTTATTAATATCTTGGGTTTATAATTTAATCCCTTGAGTTTGTTGATCCCTTAGGTTTATGATATTTATCCCTTTGGTTTACTAATTCATTGGGTTTATAATTTAATCCCTTGTGAATAATTCATTGAGTTTATAATTTAATCCATTGGGTTTATAATTTAATCCCTTCAATTTATTAATAATTCCTAGGATTTATAATTTAATCCCTTGGGTTTATAATTTAATCTCTTAGGTTTGTTGATTCATTAGGTTTATGATATTTATACTTGGGTTTACTAATTCCTTATGTTTATAATTTTATCTCTTGGGAATAATCCCTTTGGTTTATAATTTAATCCCTTGGGTTTGTTAATAATTCTTAGGATTTATTAATCCCTTCTGTTTTTTATATTGGTCCTCAGTTTCTTGATTCCTTAGGTTTATATAATTTACCCCCCTAGTTTACTAATTCATTGGGTTTATAGTATAAATAATCCTAAGGGTTTATCAATCCCTTGGGTTTAAAATGATAATTCCTAAGGTTTATTAATCCCGTGTGTTTTGAATATTGATTCATTGGGTTTGTTGATCATTTATGTTTATAATATTTATCCCTTGGTTTACTAACTAATTTGGTTTATAATATTAAACTATTGGGTTTATTAGTTGTTTCAGTTTATAATATTAATAATCACTTGTGCTTATTAATCCTTTGAGTTTAGTTGGTATTTTTAATTTACTTTAAGTAAATATATGAAAAATATTAAAAGCTATATTAATAAATATATATAAAAAATTGATGATATTAGTAAGAGATATATACTTATTATAATAATAATAAAATACTATTATCATGTTATATGTAACTTATATTATAGTTTGAGTTTATATATATATTATATATATATATAATATATATTATATCAAGTATTAGTATAACATATTTAGTTTATATATATAGTATGCATATAGTTAATATTATTAATGAATTCCAAGTAAATATAATAAATATATTGGTAATTATATTTATATAATATATATAATGATTAACCATAACATAATAGTGAGAATAAATACATATTTACTAAATAAGAAATAAATGTTATTATTATGTGGATTATATTAAAGTTATAAAAATAACTACTAATATATTAAAAATTATGTAACAATTAATATTATATTAATATATAAAATAATGTTAATATAATAAGTATATTATTATATAAATATATAATAACATCGCTATTATTATTTATATGGTTGTTAATCATTAGAAATAGATAGCCTTTAACAAAATACACCTAACATTTATTAATGTTGTGGGTGGTGGATATACTCTTCTCTGCTTATATCAGGCACATTTACCAATGTGGTTGTAAATATATATCATATAAGTCTATCAAAGTATATCAACCATATTAGTAAATATAGTTGGTATATCAACCAATTTAACAATATAGTTGTAAATATATTTCATATATATCAACCACATTGATAAATATAATTATAATTATGCTAATTATATATCTTTTAAATAATTAATTTCCCACAGAATTTAACAAGTTTCATAGATATTTGGTTAAAGTGACTACTACTCAAATATCATATACCATGCATAACTTGAAACAACCATATTCTATTCTCTTATATGTCTCTACGTCGGTGGATTCTCCACTATTTTTTTGTACACCCATCTCCCAAGCTACATTGTATGCTTATGGACCTCCGTAGTAACCCCATAACCCAACATATATTAGACTCTTCTCACTATATTCTTGGCTAATATATCGAATCTCCACCACTTTGGAATTGCAGTGAGTGTGATCAAGCAATCTAGAATGTTTGCTATAGTGGTGGAATGTGCGTTGAAAATTGGTTAGTTACATGGTTTCAAAATTAGGGCTAGAAGTCTGTAGTTTTGTTGGGAAAAATGTTTCTCTCCACAGACCTCCAATTCCTTTTTTGTTTCAAATAGCGTGAAATTCAAATTGCGAATTAGTAAATATTTGGTTGCAAGGAAACCAATAATTCCTTCTCCTATGATACACACTCTTCTATTCTCGAACCCATTCTCAGTTTTACATTCAATCAACAAATTCCCACTACATTTAGCCATCAATTACATATGGATAACTTACCATTTAACTAGACTACATACTCATAATTCCTCTCATTGTATTATAGCAATTTAAGGGAATAGACTACCAAGCCTGGGCCCCGCACTCGATGTAATGTTCGAGTAATAACTGTTGAAATATTACTTTCAACTGCAGCGCCAGTCCTTTGCCATACCCCTTGCATTGATGAATCCACCATTGCCATACCCCTTTCAAGTCGTTAATCAAAGCTCGAATTGTTGATCATAAAAGCATAGATTAGGCTCAGATTTATGTCAGTAATATTTAAGATTACCTCTTGAGGAGATCTACAGGCAATTCTTGTTCGTCAAATCTCTAGTCCTTGTACACCACCGCAAACTTCTCATTTGGACCTAAAACGCCTCTCGGCATTTAGGTCAGTGAACCAATGAACCCTGGCTTCAAGGTTTTCGTTTTATCTTTCTTATTTCACTTCCTTGGATTTTGTTTTTCTTTTCCAATCCTGAGACCGATTCATTGTGTGTGTTAAGAAACAAAGCCTTATTCTCTATTCAATTTTGTTCTGGAATTATCAGAAATTCCTAACATAATTGCTTTGCGCAATCGCTGAATTTCCCTTTCTATTCCAAACAAATCCCTGTTTGTTGCATCAAGCTGTGACTGTAAATTTGTCATGTGTGAAATTTGATTAGTTATGATTTGTTGTTTATCAATAATCTAAATTTGCATCTCCAAACCAGGTCTGTATTGTTTTGTATCTGAGCATTGTGCTCTGTGACTTTCAATTAGTATCAGTGCGCTGCCCTGCTCTGTTTCTTTCATGGCGTATCAAAGCATTTTGTGCTCTGCCCATTTTCCCAACATGGTATCAGAGATTTTCCAAGCTCTCTTAAGGTGTCAAAGAAGCTAAAGGAAGGATTTCTTGTTGCAGCAGCTTCTCCAGCAGAGTGAAGACTTAGTCAAGAAAGAATCCAAGGTATTTCTCAAGTTAGTTTTTTGTGTTACTCTTGAGGACAATCAATTATTTTAAATACATAGTCAAGTATTTTGAAGCATAGTTAAGAGTGAAAGTATGGTTGGAGCCATCACTAACATAGGTATTTGTAATACTCAGCTCCCACAATTTAATGGGAAAAACTATGACTATTGGGAAATAACTATGAGAGCTTTGCTTGCTTCCCAAGACTTATGGGAATTTGTTTAGGATGGTTTTGAAGAACCAACAGATGAAGATGAGTTTAATAATTTGACTCAGGTAGAGAAAGAACTGTTGAAGAGCAATAAGAAGAAGGATTCTAGAGCCCTCTACTTTTTGTATCAAGCAGTTCATGAGAGTGTGTTTCCAAGGATAGAAATAGCCAAGAGATCCAAAGAAGCATGGAAAACTCTCAATATAGCCTATCAAGGCATGGAGAAAGTGAAGACAACAAAACTACAGTTGCTAAGGAGAGATTTTGAGACTCTCTGTAAGGAGTCAAACAATATTGACTCATTCTTCACACATGTGATTGGTCTGGTCACACAGATAAGGTCTCATGGAGAGAATCTTGAAGAAAGGAGGATTGTGGAGAAAATATTGAGGATCCTACCCTCAAGGTTCGATGTGATTGTCACCACCATAGAAGAGACAAAGGATCTCACAGATTTCTCAGTTGATGAACTCATGCATCACTGATGACACATGAGTAGAGATTGAGTAGAAATGAAAACTCATCTCTAGAGCATGCCTTTAAGACCCAGATGTTCTTTGGAAAAGGAAGAGGTCAAGGCAGAGGAAACAAGAGAGGAAGAGGCAGAAGCCAAAAAAAAAGCTGGAAGAAATAGTCCAACAAATGCTCAAGGAAGAGGTAGCAATCCAAATCAGAACCAAGGCCAAGGTAGCAGCCAACAAAGTGGACAACATCATGCTCAAGGACAAAGGTATGATAAATCCAATGTCCAATGTCACTATTGTAAAAAATATGGGCATTATGCAAATGAATGTAGGAAGAAGCAACATGATATGAGTAATAGAACTAGTGCAAATTTCACTAGAGAAAATATCAGCCAAGATAGTTTGTTTTTAGCCTATAATATGGCTAAAGAAAAGAGTGAAGATGTCTAGTTTCTAGACTCTGGTTGCAGTAACCATATGACAGGAAACATAGCCCTGTTTTCTATGTTAGATGAGAGTGTGAAGTCACAAGTCACACTAGGGACTGATAGTAAAGTTTATGTTATGGGAAAAGGAGAAGTAAATGACTAAACAAGGAAAGGTGAAAAGAAAACCATAGTAGATGTTTATTATGTTCCTAGAATGAAATGTAACCTCATAAGTATTGGACATCTTATTTAAAAGGGGTACAATGTTTTCTTTGTGGATGATGTATGCACCATCATGGATAAAACACCCAGCAAACAATGTATTGTTGAAGTGAAGATGACAAGGAACAGGATGTTCCCTCTCAGAACAAAAGCAGATTTAAAAAATGGAGAAGAAATAGCAGCAGTGACATAAGAGGCTTTCCAAAGCGAACCAAAAGATGAAAATTGGTTGTGGCACTTGAGATTTGGACATCTCAACTTTGGAGGTCTTAACTTGTTGAATAGAAAAGGAATGGTAAGAGGATTACCGTTGATAGAGAAACCATATAACCTTTGTGAAGGTTGTATCCTGGGGAAACAACACAGAGAAAGTTTTCCATCTGGGAAAAGCATAAGGGAAAAAGCACCCTTAGAGATTGTCCACTTAGATTTATGTGGACCGATGCAAACTCCATCACTTGCAAACAACCACTATATACTAACATTTATTGATTATTTTACTAGAAAAAATTGGGTTTATTTCCTGAAGAACAAAAGTGAAGTGTTTGAAAGATTTTGCAATTTCAAAGAACTTGTACAAAACCAAAGTGGGTTGCATATCAAAGTTCTAAGAACTGATAGAGGAGGTGAGTATATCTCCAAAGAATTTCTCCGCTTTTGTAGAGAAAATGGAATTCATAAGCAATTTACCACTGGGTACACTCTGCAGCAAAATGGATTTGTCGAAAGGAAGAATAGGACAATCATGGATATGGAGAGGAGTATGTTAAAGGCAAAGCATTTTCCAAATGATTATTGGGTTTGATCTGTACACTGTACAGCGTACATTTTGAATAGATGCCCTACAAAAGCAGTCATGAACAGAGTGTCAGAAGAAGCATGGAGTGGGACAAAACAAGGAGTCACCCACATGAATGTTTTTGGATGTGTGGCTTATGCACACATTCTAGATCAACTAAGGAAGAAGTTGGACAACAAAGGGGAGAAATGTATTTTCATTGGATATAGTGAGGAATCCAAAGCTTATAGGTTGTATAACCCATCCACCAAGAAGCTTATTATGAGTAGAGATGTTCAGTTCATTGAGGAGGAAGCTTGGGATGGAAGCATAGAGAAAACAATGAATGTTAAAAACTCTTTGTCTCATGATGAAGATGATGAGGAGATGGCTGAAATACATCTCCAAACAGTAGCAAGGTACACCCTTGAGGAGAAATGAAAGTGCTTCTCCAAGCACACCACAAGGAAGAAATTCAAGTGCTTCTTCAAGCACTTGTACAGCAAATGAAAGAGGTAAGAAGTTCAGAAATTTAAGTGACATTTATGAACAAGAGGCAACAAATGAAGATATGAACTATTTGTTTGATTTATATTGTCATGTTGATGACCCTGTTCATTTCGAAGAAGCAATTAAGGATAGGAAATGGATAGAAGCTATGGATGAGGAGATCAATGCCATAGAAAGAAACAAGACATGGGATTTAGTTGAACTACCAAAAGGAAAAGAAATCATTGGAGTTAAATGGGTCTACAAGGCCAAGAGTAATGTTGAAGGAAAAATAGAAAGACACAAGGCAAGACTTGTTGTCAAAGGATATAAGCAGTAGCATGGGAGAGACTATGAGGAAACTTTCACACCAGTTGCTAGAATGGAAACTATCAGAGCAGTGCTATGAATAGTAGCACAAAACAAGTGGAAAGTTTACCAAATGGATGTGAAGTCAGCATTCCTAAATGAGTGTTAATGGAAGAGGTTTACATTGAACAACCTCTAGGCTATGAAAATAAAGGCCAAGAGCACAAAGTGTGCAGATTGAAGAAAGCTCTTTATGGGTTGAAGCAAGCACCAAGAGCGTGGTACAGTAGGATAGATTCCTATCTACTGGAAAATGGATTTGAAAAGTGTGAAGGAGAACCCACCCTCTACATCAAAGAAAAGGATGGTAAAATACTAATTGTTGTGTTATATGTTGATGATGGTATTTTCACAGGTAATGATGATTACCTTATTGAAAATTTGAAAACAGTCATGAAAAAACAATTTGAAATGACTGACATGGGTTTGCTAAGATACTTCTTAGGAATAGAAGTAGAACAAAATGGAAATGGGATTTTTATCTCACAAGCGAAATATGTTAATGAAGTGTTGGAAAAATTTAATATGCAGGAGAGCAAAGCATCAATCACTCCCACAGTGATGGGATTAAAACTCAGCAAAGAGGAAAACAGCGAGGATTTTGATCCTAGTTTGTACAAGAGCGTAGTTGGCAACCTCATGTATTTGATTGAAACTAGGCCGGATATAATGCATGCTGTTAGTTTGATTTCCAGATTCATGGAGAGGCCAAAAGAAGCACATTGGCAGGCAACAAAAAGGATTATGAGGTATGTTAAAGGTACTAAAAGGTTTGGCATTTTATATACTGCTTCAGAATGTTCAGATTTAATTGGATACACTGATAGTGATTGGGCTGGATGTGTAGATGATCGGAATAGCACATCCGGTTATGTTTTTCACATGGGTTCAAGAGCCATTTCATGGGATTCTGAAAAACAGCCTATTGTAGCGTTGTCTATAGTAGAGGCAGAATATGTGGCAGCTACAGCAACAGCGTGTCAAGAAATTTGGATGAGAAGGATGTTAAGGAGTTTATGCCAAGATCAAGCAAAAGGAACTGTGATTTTTTGTGACGATAGCTCAGCTATTGCATTATCCAAGAATTCTATGTTTCATAAGAGAATGAAACACATTGACACAAAGTTTCATTACTTCAGGGAATTGGTAAACGATGGAGAAATTGTTTTAGAAAACTGCAGAACTCAGGAGTAGTTTGCAGATATTCTGACCAAACCATTGGGGCAGAAAAGTTTTGAGTTTTTGAGGAAATGTCTAGGTATGACTGATAACCCAACAGTTGAAATTAAGGGGAGTGTTGAAATATTACTTTCAATTGCAACGCCAATCCTTTGCCATACCCCTTGCATTAATGAATCCACCATTGCCATACCCCTGTCAAGTCGTTAATCAAAGCTCAAATTGATGATCATAAAAGCATAGATCAGGCTCAGATTTCGGTCAGTAATATTTAAGATTACCTCTTGAGGATATCTGCAGGCAATCCTTGTTCATCAAATCTCCAGTCCTTGTATGCCACTGCAGACTTCTCATTTGGAGCGAAAATGGCTCTCGACATTTGGGTCAGTGAACCAACGAACGGTGCCTTCAAGGTTTTCGTTTTGTCTTTCTTATTTCACTTCCTTGGATTTTTTTTTTTCTTTTCCAATCCTGAAACTGATTCATTGTGTGTGTTAAGAAACAAAGCATTATTCTCTATTCAATTTTGTTCTAGAATTATCAGAAATTACCAACACAATTGCTTTGCTCAATCACGGAATTTCCCTTTCTATTCCAAACAACTCCTTGTTTGCTGCGTCAAGCTGTGAATGTAAATTTGTCATGTGTGAAATTTGATTAGTTATGATTTGCTGTTGATCAGTAATCTGAGTTTGCATCTCCAAAACAGGTTTGTATTGTTTTGTATCTGAGTGTTGTGCTCTCTGACTTTCAATTAGTATCAGAGCGCTGCCCTGCTTTGTTTATTTCATGGCGTATCAAAGCGTTTTGTGGTCTGCCCATTTTCCCAATAATAACATAATTTTATACTCTCAACATTAACATTATATCGCATCCACGTTAACTCGCCCCATCCACATGTTTCAGTCTCAAATGTTACATTTGAGGAATCATAGAATTCCAACTCTCCACGAATTTAATATTATCACATTCACATTAGCTCGTGACATCCACATTTTTCAATCTCCTATTTCTCTTTAAATTGTATAAAAATTAGAGACAAGAATTGTAAAGTAAATTTGTATCTTTCAAACAGACTACATCAATAATTTAGCTTTTGTCAAAAGGAGAATCCTTAGTTTCACAAAACTCAATACACATCAGCCTGCTGATCATGTCAATCCCCACCAATGTCACCAAGCCATTATGATGTTATTCAATTTTCAACATGGTATTTGACACTAGGTCCAAGCCATCATGAGCTTATTCAATTTTCAACATGGTATAAAGACATGGAATATTTTGATAACGATTTGATGGGTATAAAAACCAAGTGAGAAATCCAATACTTTTGATTCGTTCACTTATTTTCATGTATAAAAATCTATTTTGAAAATGCACAAATTGATGTAATCACATTAGAATGAATGGATTAAGTTGTCATTCCTTGCAAGCTCAATGCCCTCTGTGAGATTGATCTTTTCTATACATAGATGCATTTACTATCTCGCGGGCGTGCTTCAGGAGAAGTTTTACAAGGTTTATTAGTGTAAAGACCAAGTTGATTAGTTGAGTACTTTCGAAAGTGTGTACAATGCTAATTTTCATGTGTTCATTGAATCAAATGCAGTTAAATATAGATGGGATCGTTGAATTTTCTATAATTGAAAATAGTCAAAAGCAAGTTAAACAAACTTATTTAGTGTTTAATACAAAAACATTTTCTGCATACTACCTTACATATTCCTCAACACACTGTTGTCTAAAACACTAGTCTAAAACACAGTAGCACTCGTTTCATCCAAGACGGAGTAGTCCATGGTATGCAAAAAAAATTCTTGAAACACTTATGTTAGACAACCAATCCTCTCGCTATATGTATTTATATGTACATCTTGTACATAAATTTTCAAAGATTAATTAATATACATTTGATTTGGTTTCCATTTTGATTGTCTTACAGTGGTATCAAAGCGGGTAATTTATCTGCCTATTGGCTGAGAATGAGCCACTAGTTCTGTGGCCTGAGCTTGTAAGTGTGATCTCTTGTTGGTAAGAAATCTCTTGATTTAGACCATGCGGTGAGAGGTGGTTTCTAAAAGAAATATTGTGCGGAGAGTCTCTAGAGAAATCACAACAGAAAACAAGGCATTGTGTGTTGCTCCCTCTTTGGAGACATCCTAGAAGGGAAATAAGGGGCAGAGTATATTGCATTTGATTCGCTTGCAAGTGGAAACAAATTTGAGAAACTTAGGATATACATGAACTCACAGATCAAGTATAGTGAAAGCCAATGTGAGGGATGTCCACCACGTGAGGGAATCCAAAGTAAGTTTTTTTGAACGAACTTGACATTTTTGTCCAGTGTTTTCTCTGTCAACTCTAAATCTAGTGTTAGGTACTTTTATGCATATTGTGATTATCATCCATGATTATAATAACATTAAATGCTAATTCAGATTATTTTCAACTTTATGTTATTACTAGGTTGTATTAGAGAGTAACCGCGCACTTACAAACCTGTTTTCGCTATGTGTTGATCTTGTCAAGTTTTACATCAGGTTCAAGTTGTGAGCCCGCAAAAGTTGTCTTTCCATATACGAATTATATTTTTGTGGCCAAACCATTTCCAGGTGAAATTGTGTATGTGGTTAGCTATTCACCTATAGTTGGAAATCAAGAACCATAGCCCTTCATCTCATCTCAATGCAACAAAGAGAATTTTTAACTCGACCTCATGAAATTCTCTGCTTTGGATTGTTAATGCCTAAACCTGAATCAAATAAAAAGGTTGTTTGTTATAACTTTTTAGGTTGGCCGGAAGTACTCAATCTTTTTTTTTTTTTCGTGTGATTTTCTGTGTGCTCTGCCGGCTATGATATAAATTATATAGAAATCTTGTTGATAATCTCCAGACTCTATTTCTGGTTTCCTTCCATCGCCTACAAAACATTATGTTGGGACCTTTCAATCTACTAACCTCAATAAAAAAAGCAGACAATCACCTTAATCCATTCACCAATTTGTTTAATAATTTTGAACTATGAAGCTTGGAAGTTTGGATATGTCTTTGGAACTCCTTTTGAGTAGTTCTCCCATGTTGTTGAGTGTTGATGACAAAGAAAATCATATGTGGTCTCATCAACTCTAACAAAGATTCCACAATGAATCCCCGGACACTGCATCTTTCTACGTTGAACATCCGCAAAAGCCACAGTAAAAATGAAATAAGGGCCTGTGCGATATTTGAATAACGTTCATTGTGAAATGAAATTTTCTGGTTTGTTGATTAAAAGAACAAGTATGCATGTGAAAAAGTTTTTCTATGTTTTAAGAAAAGGTTACAACAACAATTGTTATAACTGTGATGAGAATGTGCACATGAATATTTATCTGAAGTTCATTACAAAAATTTTGTAAAAGCATTTACCAGAAAACTACAAACATAGAGTGTTTCTTTTCTTTTTTGGGAGAGGGATTGAGATGCGGGTTAGTTCAGTGTCATAGCTAATTGCCATGTTTATTCCATGAGCTATATATAAATATCAATGCATGCATTGAAGTCAAATATTTCCTACGCCTTCATGTCATTGTGGATCACAAAATTCGATGAAGTTTTATTGAAAAAAAATATTACTTTCAAACTCATATGTTAATAATTATATAACTGCAATATTCGAGGCATAGAAGACTGCCGCATCCAATTAAGGAAACTTCGACGAGATTTCCAATCAAGGCTAGTTAACATTGCAACAATTTCACTACATCGGTTCCAAGGAAAGCCATAAGAAGTTGACATCATTTTTTGATTTCCCCTTTAAAGTTTAATTTGGTTAACTTATGATTATAAAAACAAGAAAAACAAAGGGCATTGTGGTTAGTGAAGTTTATATAGTTATTTGGTCTATTGAAGATCTCAAGTTCAAATCTTTGTAAGGATAATTTTGAAAGATATTTTTTTGGAAGTTGTCATAAGAAGACAAGATTTTGTTTGCAATAATATGATAAATTTTTTGTTGAAATTATGTTCTAAACGAGTGCATTTTCTATTGAACCCGACAACTGGTTAAATCATTGTAAATTTGTTTGTATTGGGTGTGTTTTCAATGGTATATGACACCCATTTTTCAAAGTTGATTGCTGGAGAAAATGGCCAAAGTTGATGATTTGTTGTAGTTATTATGCAGTTTAATGTTATTCATTGTTCATAGCATTGCCCAAGTCAAGAAGGACACGCTCTTTGACATCCAAAGATGTTTACAAAATGCGAAAAGCACAATTGAATTCTTGGAGCTAGAGTCTTAGTTTCAGCAAGATGAACTATTTGAATTACAAAGAAGAATTTTGAACTTGTTCTTGTTTAGAACAACAATTTGTTTGAGCCTGATCATCAGTTAAAGAATGACCAAAGTAGTGAAGTGGTTTTAGGAGTAAATTTGGGTGTAGTGAAAAGTCGTGTTCAGACAAGTGTATGTGAGAGTTATTTGCATATAGATGTGAACCTGTTGTTACCAAAACTTTTATAAGAACATGGGAATAAATTACACACAATAAACACAAAACTAGTTTGGGTTACATCAAGGATATTCTAGATGTATCTTTTCACATTCCAGATTTTGCTAAACCTATACAATTTCAAAGTGCTAGATTTATGGACAGTGTTGTTCGAGAACAAGTTGATAGATGCCAACAGTGTAATAAATTTGGACATATGAAAGATCAATGTTTTTATCTTCACTCGTGTGAGCATTATGGAAAGCAAAATCATCATACAAATAGATGTTCCAAAAAGACCACTGCAAGAGAGAAGGTAAATTTCAGATAGATTTCTTCTTGGGATTGGATGAAAACAGTCAAGAATATTTACAGGGAAAACCAAAGGATATGTTCAAGAAAGATGACTAGCCTTGTAGTGATGAAGATTACTTCTCACCTTATATCCAACAAGGGGGGAATAGTTGATGGTCTTCTACAAGTTCAAGTTCGAGATGTCAAGCGAGCCTGAGTCTTGAGTTTATCGAGTTCATTGAGCACTTCCATGTTTGGAATTGTTCGAGGAATTGTTGTAATAGTTCCAAAGTTTGTGGTCACCTTAAAACCACATTTTTGATTGATCTGAGAATTGCTATGAAGGTTCCAAAGTTGGTGTTGGTTGAGATTTTGAGTTCTCCCATATTGGTTTGTGGTCATCCTTAAAAACCATTTTTGAGAGACATTCAACTCTTGGCTGAGATGCAATTATATATTTTGAGCTCTCCTTCTTAGAATTTGGTACATCCCTTTGGATTAAGGGGGGAATGTTAGACAACTAATCATTAGGGTTAATACTTGGGTTAGTTTGGGTAGTTACTGGAGTCCAAGAAGACCCAAAAACTAATTCAATTGTTTCCTATATGTATTTATATGTACATCTTGTACATAATTCTTCAAAGATCAGTTAATATACATTTGATTTGGTTTCAAATTTGACTGTTATAACTTACTTGTCCTTTGGAAGAAGCAATGGGATCTTGGGCACATCCCATATCCACCAATGCATGGTATTGTGAATTCAAAATGATGCCCAACATAAACCACTGGAAGCAAACACAATTCAATATAGTTTTTGATGGCAATGAAATTTGTGTTGTATTTAGAGAATATTACTAATCTTACAGTTACATGGATAAAAAATGAGTTCTATAAGAAAATATATTCTATCCTATATTATGTTATCCTGTTTATCAAAGAAAATATGTTTTATCCTATCTTATATTATCCTCTTTATCAAGACAAGTTATTTTATCCTATCTTATGTTATCCTCTTTATCAAGACAACTTTTTCCATCACTTATATCTTGACTATAACTAGGTATCTAATAATTATGGGGAGGTTAAACAAATTTAAAGACAAAAAGCTTCTCAAAATTACTTCAAGTTTTAGCCAAATTACTTTTGGCTTAATTATGGATGGCATAAGGATGTGGTAGCCACACCATTGGGAAATAGAGGAAGACATTATTTTGAAAAATAAAGGCAATACTAAAAATATTATTACCTCAAAGTTTAAGGAGAAATTACAACCTAGAGAGAGAAAAATGTCAAAGTTGAAGGAGAAATTATGGTGTGACGAGGAGTTAGAGGGAAAAACGAAATTAGGATATTATAAGAAAGTGATCAACCCAAATATCTAAAATCAAAAGTATTAAAACAAGTTCTTATAAGCTCAATAATGAATCATGGAGCTAGTCAATACCTGGAATCCCCTTGGATGAACATTGAAAATGAAAAACATTTTTTCTTAAATTTTCCATATAATGATATTGGAATACTTTTCTTAATGCTTTTCAAACATAGAGATAAACTTCAACACTTCTCTTAATATTTTTCCAAGATAGAAATAAACTTGTAAATAAGTGGAAGTAACATCTTACTTTTTTAAATTATAACAAATATATACTAGTGTAGATGCACTGGATTTAGTAAGCCCCTAGAGAGATTAAATCTATTGAAATATAAAAACCTTTTTTAGAATACAAAATGATAAAATATTTATTAGGGATTAAGATGAATCTATTATGATGAATCTATTTAAATAATGTCTCCTTCATAATAAGTTTATATATATTATATATATATAATATATATATATATATATATATATATATATATTATGGGGTTTATTCTTGATTATTGTATTTCTCTATAAAATTGATATAATTATATATAATTTATATGGATATTAAAATATTTTATTTATGGTTAACACTAGAATTTTTGTTGTATATATACTTATGAAATATTATATGTGAACTTTATGTTAAACATAAAAGAAATTAAACATCTCCCTCGTACTAAAAAAGAGAAAGCATAAATGAAACTAGAAATATTTTACTTTGGATTACTTTATTTCCCTCAAATATAAAGTTGATGTAAAATTAAAGCATTTTATTCCTTGCCTAGATTGAACGAATTTTTTTTGTTGTGAAAGAATTTTTTTTGTTAGAAAGTTTTTTTAATTTATTATAGTCTTATTTATAAATGTTATATTATTCCACAACATCTATCCATATTATATAAGGACAAAAATAAACTTCCATATAATTTAAATCATTGGTAACTATAGTTAAATGTCAATTCATGAGAGGCATCACAACTTTTCTCATAATACTTCTTATATTATCAATTTTTTTAAATTAAATAAATTATAATTTTATTTAAATTATTGTTTTTTTATTAATTACAAAGGAGAAAAAATATATGAATTATATATATATATTACTTGTAATTATATATGAGAAAGAAAATAATTGAAAAAATAAAAAACACATAATTTATTTTCAGATAAATCTCAACTTTTTATTATTAAAATTTAATATTTTAATAAATATTAAATTTCAAATATACATATGATAATATTAATAATTAAATTAAAATTTTGAAATACAAATCTATCCTGATAAATATAAAATATCATGTATAAAGAGAACTAAAGAGAACTACTGGGTTGAAAGATGTTAATTACTCCAAAGACTTCACACAATTTCTGATAATTTAGATAGAGTGTAAATTTGATGTGTTAAATATGCGTGTGTAAACTAGAATCATGTGTTTTTACTTTGAGTTATTTGGGAATGTTTAACTGTTATATTACCTTGTTATCCTCTTTTGTCCGTCAAAATGGTATCAGAACCAAAGAAATCAAGTTATCAAAATAGGATTTTCTTTTTTCATCATTCAGTAATCCAGTGAAAGGATTTTGCGAAAAAAGAAAAAGAAAAACTGGCAGCATAGCCGACCCACCCTTCGGAGTATCATTGCAATCTTCGGAGTACCATTGCAATTGAAGTCATGGATATACTATGCGCAGAGTGGGTTGGAGTAGATTTCTACAGACTGAAATTCGTTAGTGATTGTGAGGAGGACGTGGATAAAGGGTTTGCAGACCTGCTGCCATTTAAAAATCCCTCATTTTGCCATGTTCACAGCCGTTATTCACTGCAATTTGAATAGTCGCCGTTGAAGGAATAAACCATTCATAAAGACCCCGTAGCCTTTTTGAGCAAGGAGCGGCCGCTGCTGCTGTCCCTTGAGCTGCTCTGCCCATATCAAGAGTAACAGAGTCATTTCTCGCCTAAGAGTTTATCTCTCCCTACCGTTATTTATTTGCAAGTCATCCACTAACTGTTGAGAACAGTCGTTTTCCTCCTGTTGTTTAGAGTGTTGTTGCCACAATAAACTGCTGTTAATCGTTGCTCAACAGAGGGTAACCGCTGTTTGTTGGAAAGAGCGAAGTCGTTGTCATATTAAGGATGGAACCGAAATCGAGGTTTCAGGTGAAGCCGGTGAAATTTTAAAGGAAGTTGCAGTCATCTGTCTGTCTGCTTGAAGATTTCTTCACTAAGTTATCAATCACTACGTCGACAAGGTAAGTGGGACGATAAGCGATATTTTTTATAAATTAATTTTATATTATGGTGGGTATTATAAGGAATTTATAGTTAGGATATCGGATGCTTTTCAATGAATTATTTAGATGTTTTAAGAATTATTTAAAAATATATCAAAAATAATAGTAGAATAGGGAGAGATATTTGGGTGGAGTAGTATTTATAGTTGTTTTTTTTGGTTTGTTTGGTTCTTATCGATTTTGAAAAAAATAATGAATTTTTGGTTATTAAGATGAAAATTAAATTATATAGACTTACATGATATTTTTTTAATGGATTTGGAGATTTTCAAGTTAAGTAACATATAAGGCTATGACACAATATTTAAGGGATCAATTTATAGTAAATAGGAAGGATAATGCATTAGCATTGCTTTTCATTCAAGAATGTTTGGAGAAGACAATATATTCTAGAGATGACATATAGTGAAAGGGGGAGCAACACTAATCACCATCAAAGCTAAACCACAAAGCATTGGAGTTGAGAAAGTGAGTCTTATGAAAGAAGAAGTGCAATATTTTGGCATTGCAGGAATAATAGGAAATGTGGTGTAAGCACAAGCTGGAGCACAAGACTACATGCAAAAAATGGAGAATGTAGTTGTACTCAACACTACAGACAAGTTTGAACAAAATTGCAAAAGAGAAAGCTGACTTTGTAAAAGATGTAGAGCATAAACATGTTGATGAAAATGAAGATACACTTGTAAATAATGAAATTGAAAGCACCTTTGTAGCAACAACATCTTGTGAGAAGAACATAGTATGAATGTTGAAATTGATTATGAGGTTGAATTAGCATTTCTTTATGAGTGCCTAGCAAAACCCAAGTGTGAGGAATATGAAAGTAAGTATGGAAAATCCATTAGTGCTTCTATAATAGCAGGAATTGAAAATATAAAGGAAACCATTTGAGTTTTTGAAGTTATTATAGTAGTAGAACATGATATGAAAGAAATTGAAGATATTGCTTTTGATCTTATAGAGACAGATAAGTTGAATGAGCAGTAGTTGAGCTACAAACAAATATAGAGGAAAATCCAAATGTTGATGACAATGATAAAGAAATATTAAAGGAGAATGGCAAACTAAACTTGAAGTTGAAGAACAAGAAAAAAATATGTAAAATATAAAATTTGGAGCAAAAGGGAGAAAAAACTTGTATAACATAGAGCTGAATAGGACATACATGACAATGCAGAAGTAAAACAAGTTTTTGAATTAATCTTAACAACTTTTAGCCTAGCTCAAACTTACACTAATAAGTAATAATGGTTCTATAAAGGGGGAGTGTTGGAACATTTTAATTGCTCCCAAACTGACATAGTTTCCAGTGGTTTAATTAGAGTCTAAATTTAAGAAGTATTCTGAAATAAAATTATGTGACCATTATTAACATCTTAAAACTCTTCTAAAAAATATCTCCATAGTTTTTGTATCTATCTATTGTTCTATTCGCAAATCTTTCCAATTACACAACCACTTCCCCTTTTCTTCTAACTTTATCTCTATATATATTATATAATTTAAATTTATATTATAATGAATTTAATATAATGTATATAATTTATCTTCTTTATACATATTCTAATTTTTAAATTAAAATCTATAACTTCTATTAATAAAAAACCATATTTTAATAAATAATGGTTATTTTTTTTCCTACTGCACTATAAAATATTACAACAAACCCAAAATTCATTATGATTTTCTTATGTCACAAGGATAATTCATCAATCACTCACAGTTCCCTGAAAGAGATAATTGTAGAAGTATGTCAGTTTGTAAGATTATAAAGAAAAATATTAAAAAAACTGAGATTTAATGAAATGTAACAAGTTTAATTTAATTGGAATACAAAATTAATGTTAATGTTGCAATGGGTAAAGTATTGCTAAGGAAAATTATGATCGATGGTTATTTATAAATATAGAATTATTCATTACTTTAATAATCAAAGGAAACTACTGAACATAGAATTACTAATTAGTGGCCTGTAATGGCTAGACATTTAGCCGGATGTGTTTAGGTCATAAATTGTTACATGTTTTCTTGCCTCCAAAAAAACTCAGCGACCAAGCTCTTAAACTAAATAAAAACAATATAAAAAAAAATAAATTAAAAAATATTAATTAATTATGTATCGTATGAGAATATGTAAAATTATATCGCTAGCTACCTCATAGCCATGCAGTTAAAGTGACTACCTCACATATACTATCCATAACATGAAACAACCATACTTCGAAGGCAGGGCGACTAGTCTGTAGCTTTGTTAAAGAAATGTTTCTTTCCAGGCCTCCAATTTCTTGTTTTGCTTCAAACACTGGGATTCAGATTCCGACTTAGTAAATATTTGGTTTCAAGGAGAACAATCATCCCTGCTCCTATGATACACACCCTTCTAATCCAGAATGCATTCTCAGTCTTCCCACTGCAGTTAGCGAGCAATAATGTTAGCATAACCAAACTACAAACTCATAATGCCAATAAACCTGCTTTGACCTTTTATGTCTCTGCATATATAGCAATTTAACAGAACAGATTACGGAGCCTGTGTTGAAATTATAATTTCCACTGCGCGCGCGGGCCAGCAATTCAACCGTGCCGTACCAATGTCAAAACCACCCAGCAGCAAACCTGAAATCACCGGTAAGTTATCACACCGCTCTTTGGCATGAGAGGTTTCCGTACGAAGGGGCTCCGATGAAGTTTGGAGGAGGCACGTGGATTGGGGTGACATCACCCTGTGACATTTATCGGACGATAAATGTCGGTCAACAACCCCCATCCGATATGCATCCGATTTGGTTCTTCTTTCTCCGCCATTCGATTGCAAGGAAGGTTCTCCGCCGTTTAATTCTCCAAAGTACATACGGGCCCTGCTAAAATTAAATGCAGCATGGAGTAAACTATGGACCATACCTTATGTTAATGCAATGACATGTTTTTTGGTAAAGTATTTAATGTTTTTTTACGGCAAGTAACATTTAATTTATACGGAGGTATGGGCGTAAGATTGTATGTAAGTTTTATTAAATTGCATATGAATTGTATGGTATATGTAATGTATAAGTGTTGACTTCCAGTTAGTGAAGCACACGGGGAGAAAAGAAACCTGAGTTCGCTGCAGCGAAGGAAAACCAGGGGAACGCACAGATGTGTAAATGAATTTTTCTTTGAGTTGTAATGTAATGTTAGGAAATTGAAAGAATGCACAGTAGTGCATAATACATGCATTATGTTTATTATTCCATTGATCGGTGTGAGGAGATGGTGAAAAACGTAGCAGGCGTAAAGTTTTTTTTTGTAAGTGAAATGTAAGAAATGAAAAAGAACGCACAGCAGTGCAGGAGAAGAGTTGAAGAGGTGAATGAAAGAAAACCAGAGGAGGTTTATGTAAAACCATGAATTGTTTCACACAGCAGTGAAAAGGTAAAACTGTAAATCCCTGTAATTTTTGTTTTTCACACAGCAATGAATGTAAATGAAATTTTTACACAGTGGTGTAAAATTTCAAAGGAGACAGAGTAATTTCTTTTGTAATGTTTTGGTGAAATCCCTCTGAGTGAAAGAAGATGAATATGTCTCAGTGAATTCTCAGGTGAAAATAGAGTTTTGGTTGAATGTTTTTTTTGGTAAATCCCTCTCAGCAAAGAGGATGAATGAGTATCAGTGAATTTATTTTAATGAATAGAAATCTTTATGGTGGTGAAATACTCTGTTCAGTAATTTGTTTTAAGACTTCCCTGTGCACAAAAGATCCTGGAGTAGAGAAATAAAACAGAGCATTGACTCTGTGTTCAGTTAATGTTTGGTTTTGGTATTTTCCCATTGCAAAAATACCCAACAGTGGTATCAGAGCTAGTCCAGGGTCTTTGATGGTGACAAAGCAGGTTCATGCTCTTTGAAGTGTCAAAGAAGCTGAAGGAAAGACCCTTGTTGCAGCAGCGGTAAAGCTTCTCCAGCTGTGTGAATTTTTAGCCAAAGGGATTCAGGTATTTCTCAAGTTTTTGAGTTGTTGTTGAAGAAACAGTGAGACATTTTAAAAACACAGTCAGGGATTTTAAAAATAGTTAAGAATGGCAAGGTCAAAGAAGAAAGTGTCCAAATCCCCTAAGGTTGTGTCTCCCTCCTCTATTAAAATAGAAGACAAATTATTTGAAAACATTCTATTTGAGGCTCTAAGATTCAATGGGAACTTTGATATATGGGAAATAAAAATGAGGACTTTCTTACAGTCTGAAGGCATTGAAATATGGGAGTCAGTGATTGATGATAGCAAAATGGATGGAGAATCCAAGGAGTACAATGCAAAAGAAGCAAAGACAATCTTGGATGGGCTGCCTGATTCTGTAAAGAAGAATCTAGGAAAATATTCATCAGCAAAGGATATATGGGACAGACTGCATGAGCTTCATGCAAAGG
>APFE031168056.1:139606-182709 GCA_000404065.3 Pinus taeda | reverse complement strand
AGAAGCTTCCCCTCTGACACTTGCCACTCCATTTTCGACCAGGGATGAGTAAGAGATCATAATTCTCCAAGTGGACGCAGGAATTATCAGAGAGAAGACACTAATCAAGATCCCAAAAGATGACTCACCTCTCTGTAATCATCTATATATGGATCCCTCATCACAGAGATCCATAGGATGGAATTTTTTAACTTATAGAGAAGTGTTTTTGGTATTCTGGTGTATATTCACAGTGTTGGATGATCTAGCTTTGCTTGAGGTGAAGAAGGGCTTCTTAGCTGGAGGATGATGCTGGGTCAGAGAGCTCATGGTTGTAATCCTCTTACTACTTTTCATCTGAATAAAGCTATTCTTGTTTCCTTCCATATTCTTGTGTACTTGTTTATATATGCTTGTATATGGTTAATGCACATCTGATCCTGTATTATTTATGAACTTAGATCCTTGTTTCTTGCATAGTAGTATGTTGTTGTGATTCTACAGGTCCTTTTGAAGCTGAGCAGAAAAAAAGCAAGCAGCAAAACTCTATCAAGAAAGAGAGGAAATCGAGCGAAAGACTCAGGTTGGCCCTCTTGGTTCTCCTCTCATCTATTTTCATAAAAGGAATCAATAGTAGACTTTGATTGTTTGTTTCTAAGATAGCCACCCATCTTAGTGGGAATAACAGCATCCGCGTGGACACTATTCCCGTATAACAAGGGAGGTGAGTCATCTTTTGGTGTTTTGATTAGTGTCTTCTCTCTGATAGTTCTTTATTCCACTTGGAGACTGATGATCTCTTACTCATCCCTAGTTGAAAACAGAGAGGCAAGTGTCAGAGGGGAAGCTTCTGGAAGATTCCATGATCTTTCACCTCGCAAATTGTCCCTGCCATTTGTCCATTCCTAACCATCGCACCCTACAGAGGGGCCATTCAGTATGCATCGCACCCTTTACACTGGGAAGGTGGTATACATCACACCCTCTGCACTGGGTATTTAGTATGGTCCAATTTTGACCATTTTGGAGCAGTTTTTAGTGGAGAACTTCTGGGAGATGATGTAATCAGCTGACCTTGTTCCTTTAGGTAGTGAAGTGGCACTTTTAGGGACTTAGGAGCCCTCATGTTATGGACATTTATGATTGGGGTTGTAGTGCCCAAAAATGTCTATAACAGTAATGGGAAGCCATATATTCAAAACGATCAACATCAATCATATCATAATGGTTATGCCCATCAACCTTACCAAAATTATTAGCATCAAATACATTATGCTGGTATGAAAAGACCCACTGCTCAGGCGATTTTGTCTTATGCTGGGTATGATTCACCAAACCTAAATCAACAGTTTCCCTTCATGATGACTTTAGAGTTACCAGATCTTAATTGGCTAACAAACAATCTGATTGCTTATGCCCCTTGGTGGCCGGTGATTCCTCATAAACTTCCATCAGCTATTCCTAAATTTAATGGAAATCTGGGTGAAGACCCGTTGAATCATGTGATGACCTTTCATCTGTGGTGTTCATCCAACACTCTCAATGATGATTCAATTAGGCTTCACCTTTTTCAACGAACGTTAACTGGTCCGACAGCAAAATAGTGCATCAAATTGCCTGGAGCTTCATTCGATAACTTCAACACCCTTGCCACAACCTTTTTAACCCATTTTCAATTACCAATAAGGTACGAAACAGGAACAGAGATTCTTACCAATTTCAAGCAAATGATGGCCACTCACATATATGATCATATTCATGAGTGGTGACGTCATCGTAGAATGGTAAAAACATATGTTCCTGATTAGCTACTAGTTGAATGGTTTATTAAGTCATTGTTTCCTTCTATTATAGAAGATGTGGGAAAGGGAGGGTCATCACTAAAGAGCAAGTCATTTCTCATGCGCAATATCTAGACTTGATCTATAATTAGTCTGGCACACCCTAAGAAAAAATACCTGATGCTCCTAGACTGAAGTTTTTTGTTCCTCCTCCTCCTAAATCAAACAAAGACTCTCATGCTAGTGATGGTGTGATAGGTATGACTAGCACAAAAACCATAAAGGCTACATCAAAGAAAGCTCGTACAGTTTCTAGTCAAAATGAAAATGAAGAACTTCTCGCCTCAGAAGTAAATGTCATGTTGACTAACAAAGACAAAGAACCGAAGCAACCAGGAGGCAAGAAAAAAAAGAAAGGGAAAAAGAAGAAACAGGAGGAGTCGTCTCCTAAACAATCTTCTGCAAACCATTCTAGAGAAAGGAAACCAAGTCATCCATGATTTATATGTGATGAGGATCATTGGATGAAAGACTGTCCACATAAATCTGAGCTTAGTAAACTCTTAAAGAATTCAAAAACCTCAGTGGTATTGACTGATTCATTTCCAAACCTAGGAACCAATCTAGTTGCTAGCAACAATGCTTCCCCATCCCAAATGCTTATGTTTTCCATTTCGAAATAGAAAAATGATGCTTTGATATTGACAAGGAATAAGGATTACGGGAATCCACAACTATCAAACAATAAGGCTATTGGTCAACCTAGTAGTTTGACAACAACTTCGACTGAAGTTGTGCCACCCATCATTCCTGAGCTAACGATAAAGCCACCAAAAGGAGTAGTACACAAATCAACATTTAATCCTCATGCCATAGCAGGACAAAATTATAATATAGTAGAGGACCTGGCCCAATCACCATCCGCTATGTAGACACTTGAAGTACTACAAAATTTCCCCTCCCAGAAGCAGGCTATATTATCAACAATAGGTGGGATTGACCCAACAGATTCCAATGTTGTGGCCTTTAATAGTAAAGGATATGACCCTCAATTACCAGCTCAACTCGCTTTCCTTATTCAATTGAAAGCCCTCAACAAAACTGTTCATCGAACAATTATTGATGAGGGGGCATCTACATGTATTATGTCAATAAGTTGCTGGAAAACTTTAGGCTCACCACCCTTATCACGATCGTCAACCATGTTAAAAGCATTGATGGACAAACATACACTCCATACGATATTTTAAGTAACTCGCAAGTCGAACTGGGGGGCAAGACAGTAGAAATCGATGTTGAAGTTATCAACGGAAACCTCGATTACAACATCCTACTGGGAAGGCCCTGGATTTATGCTATGGCTGCTGTTATGTCGACATACTTTAGAAAGATTGCATTTCCTTGCTAAGGAGGAATTACAATCGTCGACCAAAAAACATTTCTCCCCAATAGTTCACAAGTTACGAGAAGCATTTCGATGATCCACGAAAGTTCAGTCACTTCAAAATATCAGAGTAGGCCTACCAAAAGACCCTACATTGACGGGTACTTTTGCCCTACCGCCTCCAAACAATCTGGCAGAAGTGGCCATGGTGGGAACCTGCAATATGGTGTCTTCTATTTAGAAGATGTCCGCACATGATGTTAGCATGGATCATCGCCAGGTTTTGCCTCCAAGCCCAATAGAAATATTGTAGCAATCAATGTTTTTGGCGTGGGAGGCAAGCCCAAATCAACACTCATCAAGCGTTTGGATAGATAGGTCTAACGAATATGGTACCTCTTCAGATCCTTGGTCGCATGTACATTCTATAGACAAAGGAATTGTTTAGTCAATGATGATTGATGGGGCACCATGGGAAGAATACCACCATCATTCCCATCTTCCAGATTACAAAGGAGATTGTTCTAGTGACCTTAATCATCCTTTAGTTTTTTATTTCCTATCAAATACTGTAAATATGGTGGATTCTGAGAAAAACCTGTCCAATATTGAAGAAACTATTGCCATAAATATCTCAACTAAACTAGGTGCTATAGAGAATATTCATGTTGGAAAATCTTGTTCTTCTTCAGAATTGGAAGTATATTACACTCTCTTTCGCAAGTTTAGAGATGTCTTTTCTTGGTCATATAAAGAAATTCCAGGCATTGACTTGAGCATAGTTGAACATGAAATTAAGATGTATCTAGATGTCAAACCAATACGACAACAGCCTTGATAAGTGCACCCAAAGGGAGTCGTTGCCATCAAGGCAGAAGTTGAAAAACTTCTCCATGCTGGTTTCAGTTACCTGGTTCCTCTAACCAATTGGGTATCAAATATTGTTCCTGTGATGAAAAAGCAAGGAATGATTAGAGTGTGCGTTGATTATAGGGATGTAAATCAAGATTGTCCAAAGGACAACTACCCTACAGACTTCATCAACTAGATAATTGATGAATGTGCCGGATGTGAAATCTTTTCATTTATGGATGGGTTTTCTAGGTATAATCAAATAAATATCTGCCCACAGGACCAGTCAAAGACTGCATTTATTTGTCTGTGGGGCACATTCGCATACCACACGCTACCTTTTGGTTTAAAGAACACAGGGGCAACCTTTTAGAGGGCAATTAATTATTCCTTCCATGACATCAAAAATATCATTCAACCATATCTCGACGATCTTCCAACTCATTCGCAAAAGTGGACCAATCATTCGTAGCATTTGAGAGCAATATTTCTATGTTGCTGACACTATAAGATACGATTCAATCCACACAAGTGTGTGTTTTGTGTCGGTTTTGGTCGTTTACTTGGCTTTGTAGTTTCAAAAGATGGAATTCGACTCGGCCCATGTAAGGTTCAGGCAATCATCGATCTGCCTCCACCTTCAAATTTGCTTCAGTTTCAGAAACTCCAAGGGAAAGCCAACTTTCTAAGGAGGTTCATTCCAAATTACGCCGAATTTGCTAAAGGTTATACGTGTCTATTGAAAAAATAAGTACCCTTGAATTGGGATCAAGTTGCGCAAGCTTCCTTTGATGCTCTAAAGGAATCCCTAGTAAAAGCATCATTAATGTATGCTCCTGATTATCGAAAAGACTTTAACCTATATCTAGCTGCATCAGATACAACCATCACAATGTTTTAGTTCAATAAGACAATGGAGTTGAACATCTTATCTATTATTTAAGTCAAAACTTAAATGATACAGAAAGCAAGTACTCCTATGTTGAAAAGCTAGCTCTCGCAGCTATTCAAGCGATACAGAGATTTCGACACTATGTCCTCTTTCGAAAAACTACCATTTTGTCAGATTGCAACCCCATGACTTATATCTTGTCGCGAAATTTACTGGGGGGCAAATATTCCAAATGGATAGCAATTTTGCAAGAGTTTGATCTGGAATCATAAAATCCAAATCAAAGAAAGCCTTGGTTTTCGCGAAGTTACTATGTGACTTCCCATCATCATCCAACGATTCAACATCCAAAGAAACAATCATGGATGAATCTTTGTTTTTGATATCTTCGAGCAATCCGTGGTATGGAGATATAATCATCTATCTCCAGACCCAAACATATAGGTCTAATACCTACCGCTTAGAGTAGGATACTTCTGGCCAATAATGTTCAAGGATTGCATAACCGCAGTAATAATTTTGGTTAGGTAATCCACTTTTGCATTTGTTGCAAATGTCGATCCTATTGGAATCATTTGTTAGATATGCCGATGGAGTGAGTCGTAGTTTACGGAACCTATCTTCTACAGCCTGGGCCATCTTTGATCCAAGCGGCGAGTTAGTGAGTTTCAGAGGGGTATGTATTGGTCGATCAACGAACAACATCGATGAATATAGTGTGTTGATAGATCTCCTCTCTGAGGCCATCATGCATGGCATACACTAACTTATCATCAGGCTAGACTAACAACTCATCATGCTACAGCTCACCGACATCTATTCCGTGCAAAATTCAGCTATCTATCATATGTTCCTAAAGGTCAAGATTTTGGAAAGACAGTTTGATTCTATCCAATATCAACATATTTCCAAAAACTTAAACACATTAATAGATTCATTAGCAAATTATGTGTTAGATAGACATTTGCAACATTTATAAAAGAAAATAATTTCATCAATATTTGCATCAGGATCATATAACTTAACCAAAATAAAGCTTCGAAAATAAAAAATATATATAATTGTTTATGGTTTATACATAGTGTTCTGTGTCCAAGACAAAATCGGCCAAATGACCCAAAAGCTCAAAATGCTAGGGAGCACCCTAATCTAATGATGCTGGTGATAACAAGTGATTGCCTGTGCAATCATGCGTAAAAGCCTAGTCCATTGACTCGGCACACTAGTAGTATGTCACTGTAATCTTAGAGGCAGCTCATCAGTCCTCACATTCGGGATACCAAGAGTGAGACCCTCAATCTAATATTGCAATACTGTAAGAGTCTGGGTCACCCCGGAAATCCATACCAGCATACGGACACTCGGCATAAACCATCTCTTGATGGTTGAACCACTCGAAGAAAGCATTAGAGAAAGAAACCTACAACTGACCAGCATGTCGGGCCATAAGGTCAACCCATCTCTACATCCGTGGCTCAGTTAGTGGTGGCAAACCAAGTGAAATGTACTGTGGCTGCATCAGTGGGATCTTCTCCAAGGCGAAAGAAGTCAAAATAGAACCATAGCCAAAGTTCTTGGATCTTCCATTTTTCACCTTGGTAAGTTTTTCTTTTATCACTAGAAGTACTGCATCACACCAGTTGAACACCTTTGGTTCGAGGCATTCCAAGATGTACTGCATATAGGACCTATTGTCCAAGTGAAGAGCCATGCTACCAGCCAATCTAGCAAAGGTGAATAGAATAGTCCTCAAAGACTGGTCAGTGGCATCTCAGATATTGATCTTGTCGTCCCTACTCGAATGAGATCCTTCTCTACAGTATCGGCAAATAAAATCCCTCACGGATTCTCCCCCACGGGTGAAACCTAATAATGAGAGAGGGGCACCACGCCTTGATAAACCGGTCAAAAAGTAGATGTCCTCAATAGTCAAGGGGATGGATTTTCCTCTGATCTGGAACACTTGGTTGGTAGGATCCCATGCATCGAGGAAATATTGCAACAAGTTTATTTGTTGCCTCATGCTAGATATGCAGAAGAACTTGAGAAAACCACAGTTCCACAATGCAGTTACTGTACCCGGATCATGTAAAGCAACCATGTCCCCTTCTTCATGCTTGCGTCCTCGCCATGTACAACCATTTTTCTCTAATGAATCTCTGAAAAAAAACAAGAGAAGAGTTAGGATCCTGATTTGGCAAAAAACAGGTAAAATTTCCATGAAAAATAGTGCACAAGTTTCCCTCCTTGCACCCATTGCACCCCAACTGTGTACTGGGTGAGATGCATATTGACTGGCCAATGGCCAGCCTAGTATGCATCACACCTTTCGATGTACACAGGGTGCGATGGGGGAAGAACCAATTTTTCAAACCCTAGAGGCTCAAAAAGCAAGGAAACATGCTCAGAATTCAAAAAGGAAAGAATGCAATTGAAGAGCTTAGGTTTAGCTCCTACCTAGTCTAGACAGCGCTGAAAATCGTCCACAAAATCTCCCGGAATGAGCTGATGAAAATCAAGGGGGAAAACACCTCCAAAGCTCCAACAATCCCAAATTCAAATGAAATGGTAAAATCAGGGGTAAAAACCACTTTTAAATTACTATTCACGTAATACAAGTAAGGTATTAGTGTTTTAACTCATTTTTCAAGCATGTATTCTCATTTCTAATCAATTTGATGGAGCAATTGAACAAGTAGTATGACCATCAAAAGAACATAATGTTAAAGGTGAATTGAATATCAATGACCATTATCACCAGCAATTTTACACCAAGTTCAAGCTCGTTAAAAATTAAACCTAGCAATGAGCATTGTTTCCACCAGAGTTTAAGCTCATAAAAAAAATGAACCCACCTCCGGTAAATAACCATTGCGAACACATTATCATCAGTTTTTGAGCCTTGGTCGTGTTCTTACCATCACCTCCACTCTGTTTTTAGCCAATCATACACCTCCATTTGATTGTTTACCCTTTTGAGGAATAGTTGCGACGAGTGATTCTGTTAGCCATCCTCTTAGCCCTGCTGTGATTGGAAAGTTCCAAACCTTACCTGGAACTAGCTGCTACACGAAAATATCACTCATTCCTCAAAAAAAGAGTCTCCTTTAAGCTCTTTTCATCTGACTCGTAAAAAATGAAAACTTGCTAAGCAGTTGACCTCTCCAACTCATTAAAACAATTGGAAGTGTTATCCCTCCTCTATATTTTAATCTTTTTGGACCTGAGGGATCATTGCACAAAAAGATCAAGCGCTTGTCTTGTTTAGCTCACTAAAACTATAAAAAATTCATCCCTTTCATATTATTTTATACTTTTTTGGACTTAAGGGATTATATGATGAAAAAGCATTACTGGAGTTTCCTTTCTGTCCCTTTTCAGACTCTCTAAAATTGAAAAAGGACCAAGTTATCTTTGTCATTAAACTTGTTAAAACCAATAGCGACAAACTTGTCCATGCAGACAAGAATGAGTTTCACTATCACTAGGCTCGTTAGAACATAGCGACGGGTTTTTCCGAAGGGAAAATTATAGAACAAGCATATGTTATCCTCCTCAAGCTTGAAAAAAATAAAAAGGTACTGGTTAGCAATGACTGGGGAAAAATTGGGAAGAAAACTTGAAGAAACTTTATTGGTAGCAAGTCGCTCTTGAACATGACACTTTCACTCCATCACCATGATTGAGTCGGGTTGGGTTATTTCATTCACCGGTCGTATTACCATTGGTCCACCGTACCATCCATTTTTGGCGTTAACACTACCAATCCATTCCAGTGTTGCCAATATGTTCAAGAGAAGTCACTCAGAGTATTCACCAACCCATCTTGTGTCTCATTCGCTACAATACCTTCACACTTCATTCTTTCATGACCGCCACCATGGACCCTATATAATCAGATTGTTTTCACCTCCACAAAATCATTTGCTCCATTCCATTTCGTAGATGTGGGATTCATTAAGGCCCTCCTATGATGGGTCACTTCTTTTCGACTTCAGCTCATTATCCAAGAAGTCAACCTAGGAACAACCCTTTCAGTACTTTGAAGCTTCCAAGCCTCAATGACAAGTTTCTTACTTCCAACGATAGGTTTACATTAATGGCCTTCGACCGAAAGATTTTGCGTGGTGTTCGATGCCAAGTCCCATTTTCACACCACGTGGACTGTACTGTCGTACCTTGAGGGTCATCATCATTATCGATGATTCCTCTCATGCCTGTTAACAACTTACATCATTGGCTGGTAATCAGGCGATGTCTTTCCATGTTCGACTCCAGAAAATCTTTTCACATGGATCGACTTGTACTTTAGGTGAATAATGAACGAGTTTGAAGACCCCAGATCTAGTTTCATCCATCCGGGCTGTGATATATTCAGGAAAATAAAGACATCAAATGTAAATCATTGTTGCAGAGATGATCATCCAAATCAAAGGATGATGGCTTTATCAAAATCATCAGTCTACCACACAAACGGTTGTCTGTCCTATGTACATGAAAATGAATTTATAAAGTTGAGCATGGGAATGCCCGCCTCAGCTAGATCATGGAAATATTATGAAGATAATGTATTGTATTGTATCTTATTACAAGTAGCCTTCTAGTTTGAAAAACCTCGGATCCTCATGATAAAGCACTTCACTCAACATCAAAATATTTACAACCTCATGCTTTAGGGGGCAACTGTTATAGACATATTTGGGCACTACAACCCCAATCATATATGTCCATAAACCAAGGGCTTCTGAGTCCCTAAAAGTGTTGTTTCACACCCTAAAGGAACAAGGTCAGCTGATTACATCACTCCCAGAAGTTCTCCATGGAAAACTGCTCAGAACTGGTCAAAACTAGACCATACAGACTGCTCAGTGCTAAGGGAGTGATGCATCTCACCTGCCACATGCAAAAAGTGTGATGCATATTGAAAAGACCTTCTATAGGGTGCGATGAGCGATAGTAGACAAATGGCAGAGACAGTTTGCAAGGTGGAGGATCATGGAATCTTCCAGAAACTTCTCCTGTGACACTTGTCTCTCTGAATTTGCCCAAGGATGAGTAAGAGATCATGAATATCCAAGTGGAACCAAGAACTATCAGAGAGAGGACACTAATCAAAATCCTAGAAGCTAACTCACCCCCCTACAAACATTTATATATGGATCCCTCATCCCTGAGATCTAGAGGCTGGAATTTTGTATCTTGTAAGGAAGTGTTGTTAGTTTCTTGGTGGAACATCATAGTGTTGGGTGATCTAAGCTTTTCATGAGCTAAAGAAGGGCTTTCATGCTGGGAGGATGATGCTAGGTCAGATCAGTGGGTTGTAATCCTCTCTTCTACTCTTTTTATCAATAAATCTATTCAAGTTTTCCTCCACATTCTTGTATGTTTGAGTTGATATATGCATTTGTGTGGTCAATATATATTTGGTCCTGTATTGTTTATGATCGTAGATCTCTGTGCTTTGATGGTATCATGTTGCTTTGAATTTACAGGTGCTCTTTGAAGTGGGGTAAGCAAGGAAGGAGAAGCAAAGATCTGTCAGAGGGGAGAGGAAACAAGCAAGGAGCCAAGCAAAATACTGAGGTTGGTACTCTCTGCTTCTCTCCTATCTACTTCTCATAAAGGAAAATGAAAATAACTTTAGTTTGTTTTTTTCTAAGATAGCTACCCATTTTAGTGGGACTAGCAGCTCTGAATGGACACTATATTTCTCGATAACAATAGTGACCAAGGTAGTTCATTGCAAATGGTGAAGTGTGCGGTGCCGACCATAACAATGACCAGGGTAGCGCATTGCAAATGGTGAAGTGTGCAGTGCCAACCCTAACAATGCAAGGTGGGCATTCTCCAGTAACCATGATGAAGGATAGGACGGAACTCTACACAGGTGGTGTGACCACCTGACTAACCAAGGGAAGGACAGTCTTAGCACTCCAAGCAGCTGGAAGGGAGCGCGGGACTATAAACTATTCTGCCAGGGAGCTGAGCGATATTGGAGATGCGCACAGAAGTGGAGAGTCACAAGGTTTACGACCACACACAGGGGGTTGCACTGCCATGTAGGTTGGCTAGAAAGTGACCATTGAAGTCACTATTCACAATGGGATGCTCGGCTTGAGGGAAAATAGAGTGAGCTCCAGGCATTTAAGACATGATTTATGGGCAAGATTTGGGAAAATATGCCACCAAGAAAGCATTAATGGACCAGAATTGGGGGGAACGGTCAAATTCGAATTCAAAAAGTGCTATAAAACACAAAGGGCTACCTAGCAAACAACACTTGGTCATTTGCAAATTGAGAGATTGAGTAGAACCCTGAGTATTGTGAGTCAACCATTGATTGAGCCCATGAATTCATGAGTGACAAATTGTAGCACAAATACAATGACAACAACTAAGGATGGTCTAGGAATAGGAGGGGTAACCGTCGGTGAGGCTGCGTAGGCCCTAACTATGGAGGATGTTCCAGAAGGTGTCGTGATTGTGGCAGAGATCCCCAAATCACCACATATGTTGAGATCTAAGAAGGATAAACAAGCAATGGCTCCCGTACATGTGTCCCCATGGAAATCGTTGCACAACAAACTATCGGTGGAGGAGAAAGGGAAAGATGTCATAATAGAAACAAATGAAGGAGAACAAGATTTGTAGGCCCTTATCATTGCAGAGGAAGAAGACGAAGGCATGGAGGTGGATATTCAACCTGCACACTATGCAACAAAACTGCCTGCCTATGTCCCCCGTGAAAAGTGAAGGCCAAAGTGCCAAAGGACCTAGACGAGACCAAGAGTTCGCTCCAGACCTCGCTCCTCCCAGATGGCATTATGTTCAAAGGCACGCACTTGGGCTGCATGGTGGCCATGAAGTTTGAAGATTGGGACCTTGTTAACCATGAGAAGTTCCATCACCTCGAGACTAGAAATCTCATGTAGCAGAACACCGCAAGTGTGGTGACAACGTTAGAACCTTGGAAGTGGTTGTGCGGTGTGGAAAAGGCCAGGCTGCTGAAACTACTATGGGTGTCGCATTTCCACCATTCCCCGATAACCATTTTTATTATCAATCAGTTATTCTTCCTAGTGCATGATGGGTATTTATGGCTGGAGCAGCCCATCCCCATCATGGAAGACTTGATTCATCATGTTTCCTAGTTTCCATACAAAGGAAAGGACCCCGCAACCATATCAAAAGGAAAGGGCAGTGATTTGGCCATCACGGAGGCCATGAAGATGAAGTACAAACTAGAAAAGAAGAAGAGGGGCTACGCTATCTCTAGCATCAAAGACAAAGTAGTCCGTGTAGCAACCCAAATCCTCGCAGGCAACATTATGCGCAAGTGTCATGCTGACGAAGTACCTGTGCCGGTGGTCGCATTGGCTAAGCAGTGCACGGAAGGGGTCTAGTTTAATTGGTCTAAATTCCTTTGCACAAAATGTTTAGAGAGTAGGGAAAAACCTTCCACTATGTGTGGTTGTTGCTATCCATAGTGCTCGTAGCAAGGGAATTGCTTGAGGATAGTCAATTCACCATATGTGATAGAGAATTACTGGAGGCCATGAAGTATGCTTTGCTCTGGGCCATGATGGATGATACAAGGATATGTGACAGTAAGATCTTCTGGGTGCTCATGGACATGAACATTCGAATGTGGATCAACTGGAAGTTGCGCTTGTCGCCCACGGTGTATAAAAGTCTACATAGTTTTACAGAATTTAAGGCAGACATGCATAATATATACATCAGGGTGTGAAAGGATCTGACAAAGAAATGGAAAAAGCTACCCTTTCTAGCCACTGATGATGCCATTTTCACTGTCTTAGAGGCATGGCCTCTAGAATAGTGTACCCCAGAGCTTGTAGTACTCGAACGAGCGATAGCGCAAAAGAAGAAAGACGATTCCAAGCTGCGCATCGCACAATTGGTCGAGAAAAGGTGAAAGGAAACAGTAACACCCGAGTTGTAGGCAGCACGAGAAGTGGCACATAGGACACCTAAGTAGGAAAAGGCTACACCAGCAGTAGTAGCACAAGAAGCAACTGTGAAGGTGGCCAAAGGCCAAGTAATGCCTTCGCAAGGGTAAGCAACAAAGGAAGTAGAAATAGAAGAAGGAGGCATGGACCCATGAACCATGTCCACACAGTTGAAGTTCCAACACCCAGAAAAGCAAGCAAGATCGAGGAAGAGGGTCAAGGCCTCGAAATTTTCCATTGACCCGATCACCCTAATTGAGGGTGATTTGCATGACATGGGCAAGAAGGTGCATGATGTCACCAATGAGGCTCCTTAGGAGTTTATCCAAGAGCACCAGACAGTGTTGGGGGCCCTCAAAGCATAGTTGTAGGAGTTACAGGCATGCCCCCCTCAGGTTGGTACCCTTCCAACCAATCTCGTAGTAGGATCTTCGACAACAGAGCCGATGTTGTTCACACAGATGGCAAACATGATAGTGTAGACAGAAGGGGCTCTAGTGACATAAAATGAGGCCGATAGGTTTTATATTAGCATGATGAAAGGTCTTGGTGTTAATTTGGTTTCCCTTCTATGTGAGACATTATATCTATTGCAGGATGGGATAATGGCAGAGCTGCGTGATAGGGAGAGCCACGCATTCTAAGTCCTCAGTGAGCAAAAGATAAATATGGAACAACTCAGTTTTCAGCGCAATGATTTGATGTTGCAAAATCAACAATTGGTGCAGGTGGTAGACAACACTTGCCGAAGTGTCCCAGAGCTGGCCATCTCAGGTACGGATCCACAGGTTAGCAACAGGATTCCGTGAGGCCAGGGAAGAAATGACAAAGGTTCAGCTAGAGCTGAATCTTTAGATTGCCGAGTTGCGGTTAAAGGCGCAACCATCCACTGCCTCAGAAGTCAGAGAACACCATGCTAGCACTATCACAACGGGATTGGAGGAAATCGGAGGTGCAGTGCAAGACTGTACCAACATGTGGGAAGAAGCACTTGAGGTCCTCACAACATTGCAGGAGAACCCCAGCATTCAGTGCTTAGAGATAGAGGCACGAGAACTCCAACAACAATATGATAGTGTTCGAGGAATTGTGTAGACAGTGTTCCTCACCCAGTAACTTGCAAGGATGTAGTAGGCTAAGGCACTGAAGGAGTAGGTGGACGCGGCATGACATAAGGAGGTAGTTCTAAAAGTGTGCATCCAGTCTTGTATCGATGAGGCCTTCACTATCACGACAAACATCAAAGGAAAGCTCGCACACATACAAGGGATGAACACATTGATGCAGAGAAGCACCCTAGACATAGAGGTCTCAGAACAATGGGTGCAGCAGATCCAACAAGAAGTAGCTCAGTGTTTTCGAAAGCGCCAATAGTATTGGGATTTGTTTGGCTAACTTAACTCTAAACCTAGGTTAGGCCCCTATAATCCAACACCGACCTTGTAGCTATTCGAGTAGAGTTAGAGGATCTCCACGCGAAGATCTCTGCACCGACAGAGTGACTCGAGGGCGACTCACGATGTTTGTGTTGGGGGTCTGTTGGGAGTGGAATCCTCCCAAGGCATGTTTTGGGGCTTAAAGCCCAAGTTTTGACCAAGTCCACTATAAAGACTCCACAAATTGTAAGCATGGAGCGCAAAGTCATAATAGAGTCATAGGGTTGTCCACCCTTGTTTTTGTAATGTAATGTCAGCTTGAAAGATCTACCCATGGTCCACGGACCATGGCATTGTATAAATAGAGTGAGGCTCTAAGTGTAGAAAAGAAGTGAATGGAAGAAGCATGAAGAGTCTAAGGAATTGATTGAGTCGAAGTGTAAGTCATGTTTTTGGGTCGTAGAGTAGGAGAAGGCTTTGTAGTTGAGTGTGCAAAGGTCTAGTAGTTTGCAGCTGAGTGCACAGGGCAGATCAAGTCTTTAACCATTGGAAGAATTAATAAAGAGAAGTTTTACCATATTTCTATGTATCATTTCCTGTTTTATGTATTACTAGGTATGAATTACAAGTTTACTATTTATTTGTTGGGAAAATTCATATGAATGTGCTAAACAAGTAAATATAATACAAAGCATTTGTTTATGGGAAGATTACTAACTGGTATAAGAATATAAGTAATATCTTGGGTGTGACTTACAAAAATAGTGCAGATCTCTGCTCCAAAGACCCCCAGCCCCTGGTTAGGGCTACGTGAAGACAAATATATTAGGCCACGAAGGCCAGAGAAGTGTGCAAAGTGACCTGCATGAAGGGACTAACAGTTGGACTGAATCAGCCCCTCAAACATCTCAACGGTGTGGAAACCTGGTTCCAACACCCTCCCATACTACTTCGGGTGAGACCTTAGTCTGCAGTCCATAGACTGTTGCCGAAAGGGCTAGTAGTACATAGATTTGTTTGGCTAATTAACTACGAACTTGGGTCAGGCCCCAACAAGCCAACACATAGTTGTTGTTATTGATGGTGTTGGTGGAATGGAGGACACCGAAAGAAAGCCAATTCCCTCAGCATGGCTCAGACCTACCTAAGGCCACAAAGTTTTCTTTGCAATAGGCTACCAAAGACCCCACACCCGTGATGGAGATGAAGATATTTTGTTAGGTCCCTATAATATTAGTGATTCCCCCATTACTATTTTCATTGTAGCCCTTATTGTTATTATTGTGCCCCTATTGTCCCCATATTGTTATTAGTGTGCACCATAGAAGCTCACTATTGTTATTGTTGTGCCCTTATATTATTATTGTTATGTCAGCTTTGATTATATCATGACCCCTTAGACTTATATATATAGAAAGGAGGTTTAGTCATTTGTATCATCCAAGAATTGCTCATTTGTGTAATGTAAAGGAGGTTTCCCCCTCGAAGAGGCTGATTTTGAAGTCTTTGCTCTATCTTTTCTATCATGTTGTGAGCTAGTTCATAACATTTGGTATCAGAGCTCTAGATTTGATCTAGAATCTCGATGATTGTTGGGTCCAAATTTCAGATATTGTCTCGCTATATTTTCATTGATATGATATAAGGAAGTTAGGGTTTTTGCAAGCTCGTGAATTACATCCCAAATAAGCGACCTTGGGAAAATCATCGTAACTTTCTTGAAATTTCATAAGAAGTTATAGAAACAAGATAGATTGTAGTTTTATATGAATCATTTTAGGTCTGAAGGTTGAAATAGTGACATGTGGCATTTCGTACAAGTTTGCTCTAATGAAAAAGTGTATAATTAGGTCATCTTAGGAGATTGGTCATAAATATTTCTTGGAGAATCCAATTTTGATAAGACTGGTGGCATTGGAAAGAGGCCTCAAAGGGCTACCAAAGGTAGAAATGTGATACCTTTTAGATCCAAAATTTCAGAGATACGCCAGATTCAATATCGAGCTCCTACAAAGTGAAAAAAGGTGTGTAGTTTTTTAAAAATTTTGCATGTGTTTGGTTTGAAAATGTAGTTTGAAGGAATTAAAAGGGCATAGTGAAGCATAATTATCATTAATTGATGCCTCGAAGAAATAAAATGGAATCACCTAGTAAGAAATCTAAAAGTCCTAGCATGAATCATGAAGAATATTAAGAAATACAACATGATATATCAAAATTACGAGACCAAGTGAAACAAAATTCACTCTCACAAAAAGTAGCAGAAGCTAAGATGGATGGTTTAAATAAAGCTGAAGAAGCTAAGATGGATGGCAAGGAGGATAAGATGGATGGTTTAAAGAAAGGCATGGAAGCTAAGATGAATGATGTGGAAGCTAAGATGGATGGTTTAAAGAAAGGCGTGGAAGCTAAGATGAGTGACGTGGAAGCTAAGATGGAAGGCAAAATGCAAGATTTGAAGATAGATTTGATAAAGTTACTACAACAAATGTTTACTAATGGTGAAAGGGTAGTAAAGGAAACTCATGATGAGAACAAAATAAGTTTTATTCATGATTTCATAGAGTCTAACATTGGATTGAATACACACCATATTCCAAAGATTGATATGAGGAAGTTTGATGGCAAGGATCCCATAACATGGATACTATTGATGGAGCAATATTTCGATCTCCATAATGTGCAAAATGCACAAAAGGTATGCATTGCAACTTTATATTTGGAACCAAATCACTTTGTATGATATCGATGGATTTTCTCTCATAAACAAATTGTCACTTGGGCAATTTTTATGGAAGAAATGATAACACATTATGAGGATACAAAAAGAAACACTTTTTTTAGCCAATTGATAAATCTCAAACAAAAGAGTTCAATTATGGAGCAGATCGAGGACTTCCAAAAATTGAATATAAGGGTAAAGGATATTCTAGAAGAGAATAGGATTGATGTGTTCATAGGGACTTTAAAGGATAAAATTGAACATGAGGTTTGCCTTTGGGAACCTGATTCATTGGACAAGGCATTCAGGTTGGCAAGAAAAATGGAAAGAAAAATTATGGAAACAAGGAAGCCTACCACTGACAACTATAAAGATGGAAGTGTTGTTTACCCTAGCCTTCCACAACCTACAAGGTTGACACCACAACAATTGGAAGAAAAAAGAGAAAAAGGGCTTTGTTATAGTTGTGATAGCAAATACACTAAAGGTGATAAGTGTGCTAAGAAGAAATTATTTTACATAGATTATGAAGTGGAGGAAGAAAAGGAACAAGAAACGTCAAAACAAGAGGATAGACACCAGGAATAAACCCTAGAGAAAGAAGAAATGAATCTGACCATATCTTGTAATGCATTGGCTGGAACTACCACTCCTCAAACTATCAAGATAGAAGGATATATAAAAAAGAATAAGGTAATAATGTTGATTGATTCGGGTAGTACCCATGATTTTATTCATTGTAAGATAGCCAAGGAATTGAATTGATTCTGATATCTAGCGCCAGAGTGTCAAGTGATGGTTGCAAGTGGAGGAACCATAAATTTCTCTAGAAAGTACCATAATATCAAGCTATCCATGGCATAATATGTATTGAATAGCCCAATTCTTTCCATTCCAATGGGTGGTGTTGATGTTGTACTAGGGATCTAATGGCTATAATCCTTGGGTACAATAGCTTTTCATTTTCAATAACGTTTCATGAAATTTTGTTTGGAAGGAAAGGAAGTTGAATTAAGGGGTATCACAGGGAAACCAGGAAAGATAATAAGCTCTAATAGAAGGATAAATCTTATAAAGAAAGAAAAAGGAGGCATAATTCAACAATTATGTTTGGTAGAGGTTCTGACATCGAAATCATATATTTCTCCAGATCTCCAAACAATGTTGGACAATCATTCCAAGTTATTTGAGACTTCCAAAGGCCTCCCATTTATTCGTGATCATGATCATGCTATTCATTTGATTCCAGGAAGTGTTCCTCCAAACATTAGGCCTTATAGATATCCTTATGCCCAAAAGAGTGAAATTGAATGTATGGTTGTAGAAAAGCTAGAGGCTGGTATAATTCAACCTAGTCAAAGTTCTTTCTCTTCTCCAGTAGCATTGGTGCACAAGAAGGATGGATCATGGTGCATGTGTCTAGATTATATTGAGTTCAACAAGATCACTATTAAAGATAAATTTCCCACTCCTGTCATTGATGAATTATTGGATGAATTTCATGGATCAATTTACTTCACCAAGTTGGATCTTCATTCAAGGTATCATCAAATCAAAATGAAGACTGAAGACATTCTGAAAACAACAATTAGAACTCATGAGGGTCATTATGAATTTTTGGTCATGCCTTTTGGCCTTACCAATGCACGTTCTACATTTCAAGGTTTGATGAATACCATTTTCAAACCCTTCCTTAGAAAATGTGTGTTAGTATTTTTTTATGATTTACTAATCTACAACAAATCTTGGAAGGATCATGTTAAACATGTTAAGAGGGTGCTAAAACTATTGGAGGAGAAACAATTGTATGCAAAAAGCTACAAATGTTTCTTTGGAGTACAAGAGGTGGAATATTTGAGTCATATTGTATCTCATGAAGGTGTTAAGGTAGACCCTAGCAAAATTAAAGCCATTAAGGAATAGAAAATCCCCACATCCATAAAGAATCTGTGAGGATTTCTCAGGTTGACAGGGTATTATCGCAAGTTTGTTAAGAATTTATGGGATATTATCGCAAGTTTGTTAAGAATTTATGGGAGAATAGCAACACCTCCAACAAAATTATTGAAGAAGATGAATTTTCATGGACTCCAGAGGCAATAAAGGCCTTTGAACATCTTAAAGAGGCAATGTGCCAAGCACCAGCCTTAGCTACGCTGGACTTCACAAAAACCTTTATTATGGAATGTGATTCCTTAGGAAATTGTATTGATGTTGTTTTAATGCAAGAAGAAAGACCCATTGCTTTCGAAAGTATTCCAATCAAAGGAAAGTATTTACACAAAGCTATTTATGAGAAGGAAATGTTGGCAATACTACATGCACTTAACAAATTGTGACCCTACCTAATGGGAAGACACTTCAAGGTAAAAACGTATCATGATAGTCTTAAATACTTTTATAACAAATATTATCTTTAGAATAGTAGCAAAAATGGGTCACAAAGATGTTGGGTTCTGACTTTGAAATCATTTACAAAAAATGGAAGCAAAATGTTGTAGCATATGCACTCTCAAGAAAGGATGAGGATGTGCAAGAATTTCTTTGTGCCATTTCTATTATCCAATCAGATTGGATAAACGAAGCAAGGGATGAATGGAAGAATGACGAAGAAGTGTTGGCATTCATTCAAACGATACAACAAGATCCCAATACATCTGATACATTTAGTTGGAAAAATGATTCGTTATGATACAAAGATCACTTATACCTATGTAAGAATTCCCAACTCAAACAAAATATTCTTATGGAATTTCACACTTCTCCCTTAGGAGGGAAGTTGGGATTTTTAAAAACTTACCAGAGGGTTAAGAAGGAATTTTTTTGGGATGGCCTTAAATTAGATATTCAAAAGTTTGTGGCTAAATGTTTTGTTTGACAACAAAATAAAGTTGAAACAATTAGGACCCCGGGTCTATTACAACCTTTATCCATTCCAAGCCAACGTTGGGAGGAGGTTTGAATGGATTTTATCATATTTTTACCCAAGTTTGAAGGAAAGAGTGTCATCATGGTGCTAGTTAAAAGACTTACCAATTATGCACACTTTTGTGCATTATCTCATCCATTTAAAGCCAATACAGTTTCTACTGCATTTATGGAAACAGTTCAAAAGCTACATGGAAACCAAAGATTATTGTAAGCAAGAGAGATCCCATATTCACTAGAAATTTTTGGACATAAATATTTTCTTGTTTTGGTACTTGTTGGCCTGTTGGGGCTTGATCCAGGTTCAGAGGTGATTTAGCCAAACAAATCTCGGTACTACTGGCCCTTTCAGAAAAAATCCGTGGAGCGTGGATTGAGGTCTCACCCGAAGTAGTATGGGAGGGTGATAGAACTAATTTTCCACACCCTGGAGATGTCTGATGGTTTCAAGTGGTCCGCGGTTTGACCCTACATGCATGTCACTACACACACTTACTCATACCTCAAAGCCTGAGATGTTGCATTTGTGCAGCCCTACTTGGGGGCTGAACAATGTTATTACCCAAGTCCTTACTAGTAGCCTGATATTAATTGATTAACTTGGCTTATTTGTATGATTTCAGTTATACTTAACAATATTCACAATTCATATAAGTGCATGTAGTAAATAAACAGTATAATTTCAAATGAGATCAAACGTGTAATAACTCAGAATAGATGCCAATAATTTGTAACAAAACCTTTCTTTATTAATCTTTTCTTTGGTTATAGACTCAACTCTACCCTGCGCACTCAGCTGCAGGGGTCTACGCACTCAACTGTAGACTCTAATAGGCCTCTCTGCACTCAGCTGCAGAGCTTCTTCCTACTACTATGACCCAAGACACACTTATATTCTTCGGCTATGCTTCGTTATCCCCTTCTATCCATTCTATTCTATGATGATCATGATCTCTTTACAACTTAGAGACTCACTCTATTTATACAATCCCATGGTTCGTGGACCATGGGTAGGCTGAAATTCCATTCAAACTTAGGGTAGACAACCCTATGACTCTAACATACATTTCGTGCCCGTAATTCACGGGGCTTTACAATAATATTACTCAAAACTTGGGCTTTGAGCCCCAAAAAAATGTCGTGGGGGATTCCATGCCCAATAGGCCCCCAACACAAACATCATGACTTTCCCTCAAGTCACTCTGTCGGCACGACGATCTTGGCATGGAGTCCCTCCAACTGTTTTCATACGGTGATGATATCTGCAGTGCACTGAGCTACTACTTGCTGAACTTGCTGCATCCTCTATTTTGAGACCTCCATGTTTGAATTGTTTTCTTACATTTGTAATGACATCTACTGCGTATGTTTATAATCCCGTTCCCTTGGCCGGCTCCTCAAGTCACAAATATTGTACTTCGGCTGGTTAGTTAGATAGATGACCCACCTGTGTAGGGCTTCAAGTGGCTTCCATTTACTTTTCTTGTGAAAGGTTCCCCATTTAGTTTGACTAGCTGGATCACGCCTCCATCTGTGACCTCTTTAACCATGTATGGTCCCAGCCAATTCATTCTAAATTTTCCTGAAAATTTTTCAGACTTACTATCATATAGCAGTACTAATTCATTTACCTTGAAGGTGCATAACTTGATATGGTGGTCGTGCTAGGTTTTTTCACACTGCTTTTGTACTTGTTGAAGAAATCCAGCCAAAAACTATTCTTCCTCAAGTTCTTCCAATTGTACGAGCCTTTCCTCGAGAGCTTCACAGTCCATCATTCATTTGAGCACTATTATTCACATACTAGGTATGATATATTCCATCATTGTGATGGCTTCCACACCATAAACTAACCAAAAGGGTGTCTGTCCTATCAGCTTCTTGCATGTTGTCCTGTACAGCAATAGCACGATAGGTACACGTAGGTCCCAATCGTTTCACTATGCGTTGCACACTTTGGTAAGCGTAGTCTCTAGTATTTTGTTGAAATCTTCTACAGTCCCATTGGCTTGTGGGTGGTACGGTGTACTTTTCTAATGATACACTTTGAATTCTTTTGTGAGCATGCTGATAGTTTCGTTTAGGAAATGTGTTCCATGATCACTCATTAAGGTTTTTGGATAGCCAAAGCGGGTTAACATGTTTTCAAACAAAAACTTCGCATCCATAGTGGTTGTGCAGTGTTTGATCGGCTATGCTTCCGCCCATCATGTCAGATACTCTGAAGCAGCGATGATGTAGCGTGCACCCATCTTTCCCTGAGGTTTGATCGGTCCCACAAAGTTGATTGCCCATTTTTCAAATGGTTGCAGTGTCATTTGTGGATTTAATGGAATTTCATCCCTCAGTAATGGTTTTCCCATCCTTTTACATATATTGTAGGTCTTACAGTGCGCTTTCGAATCCTACTGTAGGGTTAGCCACCACAACCCTACTTGGAGAATTTTTCATGCAGTTGCTCATCCTGCATAGTGTCCTCCTGCAGTGCCCCCATGTGCTTCCGTGAGGATCTAACTTCTTTCAAATTCAGGTATGTATCTTCACAATATCTCATCATTTCCCATTTTGTATAGGTGCGCTATGATGATAGAAAAATCCACTATGCGCAACATCAATTCCTTCTTCTATTGGACAAAGTATTCCTTCGGTGCAATCCCTGCTGTCAGAAAATGGATTATATCTTCGAAGTGCTTGTCTGCGACATGCACCGCAAAGAGCTATGCATCAGGGAATCCTTCCGCCATATTAGTGGGTTCCTCGCCCGTCTCAATGTGCGATAAATGATTTGGTCCTGCGTTCAAGCATCCCAACTTTACTACAACCTCAAAATCATATTCCTGGAACAATAAGAGCCACTTGCATATGTGGCCCCCCAACACAGGCTTATTGACTAGGTATTTCAGCATAGAATGGTTGGTATACATTTTGAAATGTTCTCTAAGCAAATACTGTCTGTATTTTTGGAGTGCGTAAACCATCGCCAACCCCTCGCACTTGGTGGTGGAATAGTTCTTCTCTACTTTGGACAACCTCTGACTTGCAAATGCAATAGGGTGATCCAAGCCTTCTCCGCCTTCCTATGTGAGCACTACTCCTAGCGCGATACAAAATGCATCAACATGGACATGAAACTCCACATCCTATTTTGGGAAGACTAGGATTGGAGTGGAGGCCAATTTCCCCTTTAGGACATCCAAACTTTTCATGCAATCATCATTCCAACAAAATGTAACATCGTCTTTCAATAGTTTTTCCATCGACACGGTGATTTGGGCATAGATTTTGATAAACTTTCTGTAGTACCCGGTGCGTCCCAAGGTAGCACGCAACTTTTTAACACTTCGTGGTGCTTCCAAATTCAGAATAACAACAATCTTCATAGGGTCCACCATCAGTCCCTGCTTGCAGACCACATGTCCCAATAGGTTTCCAAAGGGAACGAGGAATGTGCACTTCTTAAGGTTCAGTGCAATCTGGTGTCATCGACAAGTATCCAGTATCAAGCATAAGCTTTCAACATGGCATTTAACTAATTAAAAAATAGTCTAATCATCCAGATAGACCTTAAATAATTTGTGGATTTATTCTTTGAACGTGGCAAAAATGATGCACGAAAAGATGGTTGGTGCGTCCTTCAATCCAAACAGCATAACGGTGTATTGAAAGTAGCCCCATTATGTTGTGAAGGTAAGTTTTCTTCTGTCTTACAGTGCGATCTTAATCTGGTGGTACCTCGAGAACCCATCCGTGAATGAGTATGCTTCTTGTCCGTTGACATTTTCCAATACTTCATCTGTGAACGGTGTCGGGAATGGGTCATGTACATAGGTTTCATTTAGTTTCCTAAGGTCCACGCATATTCTTATTTCACCCTTCTACTTTTTCTCCTGTACTACCATAGGACTCACCCAGTCAGATTCTTCTACTAGCTCAATAATGTCGGCTATAAGCATTTCGTCTAATTCTATGCAGACCTTTTCCTTAAATTTTGGATTCAAATGGTAAGGTCTCTGCGTAACCGGATTCACGTCGAGTTTTAGGGTGATATTCATCATCCCTAAGTCACCAATGATCCCTTTTAAATTTGTAATTTTGTTTGGGAATAAGTATTGGTATTTGTGGAATAACTCAGTGACCTTATCCACCATGGCATCATCCCAATAGTATCCAAGCATTGCATACTTTTGTTCCATCTCCATTCCAATGTTTACTTGCTTCGTTTTTAGCGGCGCGGTGATGTCGGGATCCTCAATCAATGGTCCTCGAACCTTGTGACAAGCTTCCATTTTTGGAATGTTAATATTTCGTGGGTCCTCATCATCCTCCTCAACATTTACATTTAACATTCCAGTTCGTAGCTCAGCTGTGTCACCCATTCTGGCTGAAGCACTTCCATTGGCTCCTGGGGTATTTTGAAGATAGTTTTTTTTACCACTTGTAGCACATCATCAATAGCATCCCACCAATGATCTTCAAACATGAAAGTTAGTATAAATCCCTTGCCCAAGATATCCCATTCGCTCATACCATCGCGGAGCTCTGTCTTAGTATGCCAATTCATGGGTATAATATCCAAGGTATGATAGAACAAATGCACCCATTCAGGCTATGGCTCTTCCTTGTAGACCTTGGTCCATTTCACGAGGTGTGTACATGGATCATAATGTTCGTCATAATTGTCTACTAACCGCATATGTAGTTTCCAAATTTTAGGTGCATCATCCTTCTGCATCCGTGCCAATCCTCAAAGCTTCTCTGATGCGTACCCCACCACCTTGTAAAAGTAGCGCGCAGTGCCCATTTTAGAGCATCAAACCACTGCTGTTTTAGCACTTCGCTTTCAAATTTTTTCAGGAATTCATCCACCGCTGTTAACCCATCATACATAGGGAGATCCCTTACCTCTGTTGTCATGCAACGTAGTGATCTTACCATCATGTTGAAATTAAGCATGGTTACCTCATGTAACCGATTCTTCCATCGTTCTATTTCTTCATCTGAATCCGAAGTGCAAGAGCTTTCGCACTCCCATGAAATTCTACCATCTATTGTTGGATTCACCTAATCCTCCTCTCGAGCAGTTATCATATAGATACAGTGGAGATCTTCATCACTATCATCGTCGCGCACCAGTTCTATGTAGTGTGATCCTTCCACAGGGTCTGGAGGTACCACTACGCGTAGTGAATTTTTCTCAAAAATCATTTTCACTTCTTTAGATTTATCACTCCATTCATATCAATGGCCCAATATATTCCTAGTAGTGCGGGATAGGGATTGTTGTCATCGACAATCTCTATCACTTCAAAATCTGCAAGCACGCTCACACCTTCGATGTCTACCATTATTCCCTGCAATCTCCCCATCGGTAGGATCTTCTGCTAGTTCACCATTCGTAATTGAATAGGGGACCATTACAATGCGGGCTCACCCATGTATTCCCATGTCTTCTTTGGTAGTACATTTGCATCTGATCCTAGATCCAGAATCACTTGATCCATTTCATATTCTCTAATTTTCACAGTCAATCTCACTTCCCTTCCTATTTGCAATGTGTGCTTTCCAAGCTTTCGTACTATGTTCAGTTCTCCTGACCTAGTGCACCTAGTGATAAGTTCCTGCAGTGCTTTCATAGCCTTGCTATTATGTAGCAGCTTCATACATGTCTCCAAAAAGGTAGTGAGCATTGAAGGATCCATCCTTGGTTATAGTTGATCCTTACTACCTGAAGTGGAGGCCTTCGTGAAGTTCGTCTTAGCTTCCATGAATGTCTCCTTTGCGTGCTCCAAATCAAATTCAGGTTCCTTTGTAGGAGCCTTGCGAACCCACACACTTTCTTCTAGCTGCTTACATTTTTCATCTCCTATTGTGATACCACTTCGAAGCACGATGTTTACATGTTGGCCCCCTTCATGCGGCTCAGGCCTCATCATTTGTAGGTTCTAAGTTGGGGGAGGCTAGAGTACTCCTTTATCACGTAATGTCATTATTAGTGTAGGGTAATCCTCCGTCTCATGATCAAATTGGGTACAATATAAACATGATTCTCTCATCAGATTTGTACAATTGTGGGTATAATGTCGTGACCCTCGGCAATTGTAACAAATCAGTTGTCGGCGACTCCGCCCTGGTCCCATTCCACCTCGACCTCATCCGCACCCCTGAAATCCAGTGCGCGTCATCCCTACATTGGCATCGAGGGCTCACATTTCAGTTTGTACTCTAGAAGCAAGAGTCTGATCCATCATTAGCTCGTAACTTCTATAGGTGTGCTCATCATGGCCTACCAACCTGCAGAAATTGTAGAACAATCGCTGGCATGTCTACGTATAATTCTGTAATAGGTGACAGTTATCGATAGTGTGTTTTCCTCCTATCTGACAAATCGTGCACCATAATGCAAGTGTCTTTCTCGATCCTTCTTGTGCCTCTGGTCTTAATCGCATCGGCCTTCCTCCCTCCAAGTAGTTTGTGAAGACTAGACAGTGGTCCTTGTCATGCCCCTGGCCTTTTCATTTTATGCACCATACCTCCTTGCATGCCTCTGGACGAGTTGTCCTATCCTGTTTCAAACTCTGAACTTCCAAAAACCAATTTTGCAATTGCATGTGGATTTTTTGGACTCCCAGGCTAGGATCTTGTATTGGGGTCTCGTGCTGTCTCATTGCAATCTCCAAAGCTTTGGCCTAGGTGGATAACTTCTGCTATGACATCGCCATCCTTAAATGCAGTGTTAGTGATTCTACAAACCATGCACGGTGATGTCCACTTATCAAGGTCATGTTGGCTTCACGAATCATACTCTTCAGTCTCTAGTCCAGATCCCATGGAGTCTCGCTTTGAAGCATTGCAATTTCCTTAAACTCGATAATCAATTGCGTCTCCAATTTTGGCCTGCTAAATTCCCTATTCAACACGGCCTGGATATCTAGGATCCCCGCATTTGGATGGTCATTAGAATGCTTAATGTACCATGTTAGTGTGTGATCCTCCAACATGCTTACCAGTGTTTCCTTCTTTATATTATCATCCATGACTCCTTGTGCTTCCCATACAACCTTAACTATGAATCAAAATTGGTCCGAGTCTTCATTCCCTACTCCTTTGAACATCGGAAATTTTATCATGCTTACCATATTGAACTATGGTGGTGGCGGAGGTGGTGTGGGTAGAGATGGGGGTGAAGAGGGTGAAACCAGTGGAGGTGGAGGTGGGGGTGGTGTTAGCTCTACTACATGTTGCTGATTTTCGAAGAGGAGGAATAAGCTCGGTCCTTGGTTGTTGGCTTAGAGATGGTCTACACTAGTTATCTTTACCCTTCTTTCTTCCCCCACTTACTTCCTTTCACCTTGTTGCATTTGTTTTATTCCACTAAACCCTGCATAAACCCATATTTCTTTAGCACTAGGCACCGAGTCTAAACGGTCATGAAACAACGATCACATGATCGTGTGCTGCCCAACCGCCGTTTCACTGTCACATATGTTATTAAACCTCCACCGCCATCCTAGTTGTTGGACATCCCGATCCAACGGTCTCCACCTTTTTCCCCATGCATTAAACCCCATTTATTGCCGAGCCGTTGATCGCATCCACCGCGATATCCAACGGTATCTATTTTCCCCTGCTGCCATAACTTACCTGCGTTTTAACCCGCGGGGAAAGCGGTTATCCCTGTGTCCCATCTGCCATGCGTCACATGTTGACTCGCATCGTGAGCCCGCGTACGATTACTGCCCGACCCCCATAAGCAATGCAAGAAATACCTCTTATCACCCGTCTCGCCCGTCCGTGGTCGTTAATCCCCATGTAGCTTCCGCCCCTTATCACCGCCGGATCTGCCCGCTCACAATCCGATGGCTCGCATTTGTCCACTCCCGTTTTTTCCCGATACACTCTGCAAATCATTTCCCACTGTCAAACTACGTGATTCAACGATCGATATTTCTCCTCCATTCACCCGCCATATTGTCTGTGTCTTTAGCCTGTCCCATGCTCCCGAAGGAAGGAGGCCAGAATCTAGTACTCTTTATAGTTAATCTTCAACTACCACATTCAACACAGTATGGCCAAGGGAAAAAGGACATGCCTCAAGCAGTTAAACGTACCTATTAGTTATGGAATTGCATCCATACTACACTCCACATGTTCGAGAAGGACAATAGAGCCTCTGAGAAGGTCAAATTTATCTGCAGACACAGTCAGATTGTAGCAGAGACTCCATCAGAGAGTTAATGTGGTTGGTGGTCCATTATGACCCCTCCACATATATAATAGCAAAATATCTTTGTAATCAAACTCGATATATACCCAAAACACAAATGTAATCTGGGATGATGGTTGATGGTTTTGGTTTTGATGTAAGGTTAAACTTCTGGAGACTATAACTACTATGATACTTGCAACGTATGGTCTTCATTTTCAGCTAATATAAGCTTCTTTTGCTATTAATTGCTCACTTTCCACTTCTTCTCTGTTCTAGGTTGTGCCCGTTATGCATTTTTCATGTGCTCTAGATATTTAGCATTTGAGGTGCTGTCATCCCACCTCTGTGTTAGAATCTTATAGGTATTATTGAATGTGTTATGCAGGTTTCTCTTTACTTAGTGCTAGAGAGTTGTCATCCTGTCTGTGCATTAGGAAACAGATTCACAGACCTCTTAATAGTTGCAACCGGCCGTCACAGGGTCCTGTGCATCTGTTGGTGTGGTCAGTGTTCTTCATGTCCACTAATCTCTTAAACTGTGAGTAATTGGTGGTCTAAAGCCTTGTAGTTTGGGGGTGTTCACCAATGTCTAGAGTTAAGCATAGTAGAAGTTGTTATCTGGCTTGAATATGCATCATTCCTTCCATTCATCCATTTCCAACATTTTGTTGAGTTTGTAATGTTCTTGAGCATCTCTGATATACAACCTAGGAGAGTTTCTTGGGGTGATAACTTCCCTGGGGGACGACACAGTTCCAGATTTTGATGATAGACAAGTTTTGAGCACATTTCTGGTTGTAATCATCTATCTGGTGACTCCACTGGAGGAAGACTAACCTTTGGCGACTCCACATTGAAGTTCTGGCTTAGTTTGTGAGGCATACTCGAAGAAATCCTCAGAATTCACTAGCTGAAATGTTTACAAATATATCAGTAAACATTTTATAGTTTGCATATTATGGATTAGTGAGATTCACCAATGTTTTTAAACTTCAAGAAAATTTTCCATCCTTAAAATTTTCCTTCCCCCTAGATTCAGATGCCTGGGACATCATTCCCAATATGCACATACCAGCTGGGAATGTTACATTTCCCCCTCAATTTATAGGACAACAGGGACAGTCATTGATTGACGTGAACCCTCCTTATGTCAGTCAAGGGCATATGACTAATTACGTGGCTAGAGGGATCCCTCAACAAGGTCTCGCTCAATCCATTTGGGCACCCCACTCTCAACCTCAAATGAGTCAAGGGGGCACTCCTTATCTTGGGGACACTTATATCTTCCAACCTAACAACCCTTATGGACAACGACAATATACGACTGTACCCCAAGGAAATTATTATTCCACACATCCTGTGTATAATATTGGGAACAACACAATGGGAGGACTCCAAGGATCCTCAAGTCATTTGTCATCACCTTGTGTTAGGATATTCCGACACATAGGAAATAGTTAAGTATAACTTGGTCTAGTGTAGAGTTAGGTAATGTGTGTTTCTTTACTATGTACTTTTGTAACTTACAATTCGATGGTCACGATATGTAGTGATCTGACGGTTCATTCTCTCCTCGGTATTACCGACACTTGATCCATGGCTTAACACCTGATTAGTCCATGATCTCTATTTAAAGAGCATGGAGGGTCATTTGTAGGTTAACTGTTCATGAGAGAAGCTTATGTAAAATTTCATTCTTTTATTAATAAATTGCCTGAAGTGGCCGCATTGGCTCAGGCCATGGATTATTTCCCTCTTTGAGGGTTTTAACCACATCAAAAATACTAGTGTATTGATCTATGATCTGTTTGTGAGCGGTGTCCTTTGGTGTTCTGTTTGAGGAACTTACCTTGTAAATTCCTACATGGTATTGGAGCTATTTTAGGGCCGCGTCCGTTGGTGATCCAAATCTGAAGCCGGTAGAACTGCATCTGACTGCTGTTTCCTAGATCTATTGTTTCTGACTACTTTCGGGCCGAGAGGACTACTCTATTGTGTTAGGAGCATCTATTCTAGTGAGGAACCCCTTACGTTTCATGCAAAAATGTTTCTAGTAGCCCTAGCTACGTCATTTTTAAGATCTGGAGGTATACAATGTTTATTTGCAGTTTCTAGTTATTTTCTCTCTATTTATTATTTCAGTTTATTTAGCTTATTTTTTATTACCGGATCTATACCTTTCATTTCTACATATTCTGTTTGCCCTGCAACTCTATGCGATCTGGGCAAATCAGAAACAGAGAGGAAGGATTTTTCTCATGCATATGCCCTTTTCCGCTGCACCTTAGTGTGATCTCGGAAAATCAGAAACATTGAGGAAAATATTTAGTTTTCGGGTAAAGCTAAATTCAAGCCATAAGGTTTGTTTTTTTTTGTATGTCCGTGTTGGGCTTTGTGTTTTTTGTTTTGTAGGGAAAAAGAGCTTTCTCAAGCAAGCACGCAACCCAAAGCTTCAGTGACCCCCCTTCCTCTTTTCCAAAAATTACTAAACTTTTAGTTTAGCTCACTTGGTCCAAAGCTAATTTATGAGAGTAGAGGTCTTGAGTTCAAGTCTTCTTTTTGTTGAGCTAATTAGATTAAGTTTGGAAACGGGGTGGATTTTTTTTAACACTATCATTCATTTCCACACATTCCCGCACTTCGTCGGCATCTTCATCAACTTTTCTTCAAAAAGCCATAACTTCTTCATCCGGAAGCCATTTTTTTTGAACCAGCCTAATTTTTCGAGATCATTCCATTGGAACACTTAGTTTTAGCATATATAGCTTCATTTTCTGTTAAAATGGAAAGTCCATGCCAAGTTATTCTTGACAACACCAACTACTTCCAATGGTGGTCCTACATTGTGGATTTACTTAGAAGTAAAGGTCTTTACAGAATAGCCATAGGCCAAGAAACTAAATCGAAAGATGAAGATAAGGCAGCTAAATGGGAAAATAGGCAAGATCAAGCACGTGGGTTGATAGGGATGTCTATTTCTCCAGATCTTAGATTCCATATTGCAAAACTTGATAATCCTGATGAAGCAATGAAACAGATTACTAAAGTTTTTGGAATAAAAAATGAACTTAAAGCCCATCAACTCGAAAATGAGTTGCTTACATTGGACCCCAATAATTTTTCTTGCATTGAAGATTTTTTGTCCAAGTTCAAGACCCTTAGACTTCTCTTGGAAGGTGTTAAGGTTAAGAAAGAAGATAGTAAGCTTATCTATTCCATTCTTACTAAGTTGGGACCAGCCTACTCTATGTTTGTTTCCACCTTCCATTCTACAAGAGAAGCCTTCATTTCTCAAGGACAAGACTACAAGTCCCTTTCCTTTGATTATTTTTGTGATTCTTTAATAAGAGAACAAGAAAAACTCTTACACCTTGGTCTTCTTAATCTTGGAAACTCTTCTAAGAAAGTGTTAGCCACCCAGCAGCAACCAAATTCAAAGAATCCTAAGAAGTTGTATCCTAAAAGGAATGGTCCTAAACCAAACAAGGGTCCTAAGCAATTTCAGCCTCAAAATGAAAAATCATTTCAACAAAATGATAAGGCAAATAAAAACAAAAGGAAGAAGACTAATAGACATTGCCACTTTTGTAATTGAGATGGCTACTTAGAATCCAAATGCTTTAAAAATATGGAAGCCTTGGAAGTAGCAATCAAGAAGCATAGCATCCATTTGGAGCACTCTTCAACTTCAACTTCATCTTCAGGAATGGCACTTTTTACATGTGGTTGTCAAGCATCTCGGTCTGGCTATGCAGTAAATGTATCTTCTTCCTCTCATTCTAATGAGTGGCTCATTGATTCTAGAGATTCTTATCACATGGCCAAAAACAAAGCCATGTTTTCTTCTTTAAATGATTGTAACACCAAAAAATATATATGTTGGTGATGATAGATCTCTTAGTGTTGTAGGGACTGGAACTGTTCATATAGACAATGGTCAATTTAATGATGTATTATGTGTTCCAACCTTATCTTGCAACCTTCTATATGTATATCAGATAACTCATTCAGGTGAAGGTAAAATCGTTGAATTTTCACCTCACGATGTTGCAATTAAGGAACTAAGAGATCCTAGACAGATTTTAGCTACTGGCATTGCTGATGATTCGACAAGGTTGTATAAGTTTCACAACTTTGGGTCATCAAATCTTCCCTCAGTATTTGTTTCTCATAATGATGAAGTGAGCAAACTTTGGCATGAGCAATTTGGTCACTTAAATTATCGCTCTCTTCAAAATCTATGTAAAGAAAATATGGTGATAGGTCTTCCAATGGTATCTTGCAGAGATGGTGTTCGTTCCAGATGTGTACTCGGAAAACATCATCAGGATAGTTTTGAAAAACGTGCCTCTTGGCATGCCTCAGCCCCTTTACAACTTGTGCATAGTGATTTATGTGGTCCCCTTCTAGTTGTTTCATTCTCTGGCTACAAGTATTTCTTAACTTTCATTGATGATTTCTCCAGACGCGCTTGGGTATACTTCTTAAAACTCAGGAGTGAAGTATTTAACATGTTCTTTACCTTTAAGGCCTTTGTTGAAAAACAATCTGGACATCAAATTCTTAAGCTAAGATCTGATAATGGCGGAGAAATGTTAAAAACAAATTCATCAACTTTTGCACTGAGAATGGAATTCAAATGCAACATACTGTTCCATATACTCCACAACAAAATGGTGTAGCTGAAAGGAAGAATCACACCTTAAAGGAAATGGCTAATTGTATGCTTCAATCTAAAGGACTTAGTCTTAATTATTGGCAGAAGCAATTAAATGTGCAAATTACATAATAAATCACACTCCTACTAAGGTTTTAAAGAATATCACTCCAGAAGAAGCATGGAGCTCAATTAAACCAGATGTAAGTCACTTTCGTGTTTTTGGAAGTGAAGCATGGGCCCACATTCCAGATGAGAAACATAAAGCTTTAGAACCTAAGAGTGAAAAATGTATTTTTGTTGGATATTTTGAAGATTTCAAAGGATATAGACTTATTCCACTTAAGTCCAAAAATGTTATCATTAGAAGAGATGTAAAGTTTGCTGAAAATATATCGGCCTACAAGCCTAGTTTGGCGGATGTGCCACCTCTCTCTATCTCTTCTACTTTTGAAAATATTTCTTCTTCAGAGGATGAAAGTGAGGATGACAATCCTCCCCCAACTTCTCAAGATCCTCCTTCAGCTCCTCAACTTCCAAAATGGGTCCGTGCTACTCAGGATGCAGCAGGTGATCTTGCTGGTGATCCTACAGATCAGCGACGTACACGTTCTCAGATCGATAGAGCCTCTTCTTTACTGGCTCAAGCTTCAACGAATTATGATCCTGACACCTTTGCAGAAGCTTCAGGCCATCCAGATTGGGACGCAACTATGAATGAAGAATATCGTTCATTATTGGCAAATGATACATGGGATCTTGTTCCTTTACCAAAGGGATGAAAACTTGTTACATGCAAATGGGTTTACAAAACCAAGTATGGACCAGATGGGAAAGTTGATAAACATAAAGCTCGTCTTGTTGTAATGGTTTTCCACAAGTTGAAGGCATTGACTATACTGAAACCTTCTCCCCTATTGCCAAAATGAACTCTATCCACCTTGTTCTATCCTTTGCTGCCTCTTTCAAATGGGAAGTCCATCAGATGGATGTTAAATTCGCTTTCTTGCATGGGGACTTACATGAAGAAATCTATATGAACAACCTATTGTCTTTATACATACATACTCCAGCCTTGTATGTTGGCTTAAGAAATCCCTTTATGGTCTCAAGCAAGCTCCTTAGGCTTGGTATGCCAAAATGGATAGCTTTCTTTTAGAATCTAGCTTTTCTAGGTGTCATTTTGATAATACTGTCTACACCAAGAAAGTGGGAAAGTCTCTTATCATTCTTGTTCTTTATGTTGATGATCTTATCCTCACTGGTAGTGATCCCAATCTTATAAACCATGTGAAGTCCAGCCTTAAAAAGAAGTTTGAAATGACAGACTTAGGACACTTGAATTATTTTCTTGGTCTTCAAGTCTTGCAATCCAAGGAAGGTATTTCCCTTTCCCAGTCCAAGTATGCGTGTATCTTCTACGCCATTTTCACATGGAAGACTGTAAGCCAGCCCCTTCTCCCTTTTAGTCTGAAGCCAAAATTTTAGTTACTTGTACTTCCCCTGAAGTTGATGCTACCTTATACAGTCAACTTGTAGGAAAACATTTCTATCTGAGACATACTCGTCCTGACCTTTCCTTTTCTATTGGCCTTATTGCTCGGTTTATGCAAAACCCACATGAAAGTCATTGGAAAGCAGCTAAAAGAATACTTCATTATGTTTGAGGTACAATTCAGTTTGGGATTCATTACAGTGCAGGAGCATCTCTATTGGTTGGTTTCATTGATTCTAATTGGGCTGGTGACCCCGATGATTGGAAGTCTACTACAGGTTATGTGTTCACTCTTGGTTCAGGACCTATTACATGGGCTTGCAAAAAACAAAGTGCCATTTCTCTTTCTTCAGAAGAAGCAGAGTATCGTGGTGTCGTGGAATCTAGTAAGGAAGTCGTATGGCTTCGTCAAATCTTGTTAGAGTTTGGCTTTCAGTAGCAGCATCCGACTACACTTTGGTGTGATAATCAAAGTGCCATTCAACTATGCGAAGATCCAGTCCAACATCAGCGCGGAAAACACGTTGAACTGCACATGCACTTCATCAGAAAGCTCATTCACAACCATGTTCTTGAAGTGCAATATTGTTCAACAGATGATCAAGTTGCAAACATCTTTATAAAGGCTCTCACAGAGGCGAAGTTAACTAAAATTTGATTTATGGTTGGAGTTTAGGAAGTTGTCACTAAGGGGGGATAGGCTCTAATGCCCCCTTCCTTCTATTGTGTCATATTTGCACATCCTTCAATCCTATCCCAAGTTGTTCTTAAGGGGGGATGTTAGGATATTCCGACACATAGGAAATAGTTAAGTATAACTTGGTCTAGTGTAGAGTTAGGTAAAGTGCATTTCTTTACTATGTACTTTTGTAACTTACAATCCGATGGTCAAGATATGTAGTGATCTAATGGTTCATTCTCTCCTCATTAGTACTAACACTTGATCCGTGGCTTAACACCCAATTGGTCCATGATATCTATTTAAAGAGAATGGAGGATCATTTGTAGGGTAACCGTTCATGAGAGAAGCTTATGTAAATTTTCATTCTTTTATTAATAAATTGCCTAAAGTGGCCGTGTTGGCTCAGGCTGTGGAATATTTCCCATAGTTTTAAAATTAATGGGAGTGATCTTCACTACACAACAATCAATTTTTTTTTGGTAATAAGACTAATTATATGAAGTGGATCGTAATTTTTTTTTAAGCTTAATTGGGATCATGTCATTTCTTAATTAACACATGTTACAATAAAAAATTTGGCTAGTTCAATGATCTCTCTCACAAACACACACATAAGGTACTTCGACTATAGAGGAAAACCAATACTTTATTATTTATGTGTGTGTGTGTGTGTGTTTGTGAAAATCAATACTTTATTTGGAATATAGTCAATATTTTTCTTTAGTATTTTCAACAAGGATGTCAATTCAATGTATGTATATTTTAATAAGTCTAAAAATACAATGTGAACATAGAATCAATATTAAATATAAATCCATAACATTCCTACCATATAACTTGATATCCATCAATTTTGCATAAAGTTACAATAAAATACTTCTAACAATAATACCACTTCTTATCATATTTGTTTAAAAATCATTTGAATTGTTTAGTGAATAATTTGAGAACTATTACACATCTATTTAAAGAATACAATTTTTTTATAAAATCAATAATTTAAATTTTCTTCAATATTGATCTACTCAAACTTTTGAATAATCATTATAATTAAAATTCTTCAGTGGTACTAAATACTAGAGGATGACAATTCCAATATCATGTCGATGTAGTCCAACAACTTTGTCTCTTTGCAACTTGAGCTCCCTTCCTAATTGAATGTTGTCAACTCATCGATGAACCTCCATGCCTACTTCTTAGGTACTCACCTTCGTTGTGTACCTTTGATCTACAATGGATTACAGAAGGAATGGATAACTCTAGCGAAGTGAAGAAGAGATTCACCAAACTCAAGAGGTTGTCACTCTAGACAATCTCCACTCACCAACATCATGACAATACAAGATAGTCATTCAATAGAAAAAAATTCATTAGGATAATTGTCCAGCGTTATGGTGCATAGGATAATTTCCTCTTAGTTTGGTCTTCTTTTTATAAGAGTTTTTATTATAGCTACTTGTCTTTCCATGCAAAATTAACAATTTATTGAACCCCAAAATTCTTATTATTCACTTGTCCATCTATGAAGTATCTGTCCATGCTCTCATGGATTTCATTTTCTTATTTCATTTAGAAATACTGGTTTCCTTCATCGATGATGCGTTTCCTACAATTTCTCTTAGTTGTCCCTTAATCCCCTTTCACTTTTGCTATTTTGGTGTTCATTGGTTTCTTTAACTTAAGTATCTAGGTATCAAGTCACACCTCTACCTCCCCTTCTTTCTCTCTTAATTCAAATATTGTTTGGAATTCAATTTGTGTCTCCTCTACCATGATAATTTCTCTTAGAAATAATATTCCTAATAATTAATTAGTTTATATTAATTTTATGTACACTCAACCATTAAGTCACTGATATCATAGTCTATTCCTATAATTTCTTTCTTCTTCGAGGGATGTCTTTCATGTGGTTATTTGTTTACAAGCATATTTTGTTTTGTTTATTTTAAACAATTTAATTCAACTCTCCTTATTTACTAACCTCATCCTTTTTTCGTGCACCCCTAAAACGTTATTAAGCTAACAAAATTATTGAATAAGGTTCACTTCACTTCCAATTTTAAATGTAGATTTAGATCTTTAAATCATTTACTTTAAGTTTGAATTATCTATTCATTTTCCCTGGTACCAAGGGTTCCAATTCACTTGTGCCCTTTAGGAATTATCTCACATAATTCAAAGAGTTCCACAATGCTTTCCCTTCAAGTAGTTATGAATAGGAAGGGAATATCAATGCAATGATGGAGACAACCATTAACTACAAGGTCACCCTTATTGAGAGACAAACATTGACAAAAGATTCAGATATCCACCTTAATACATGCACCTTAGTTATACCTTATGAGTGATCAAATTTTTGGTCCAACTCTCACAACATCGTGCAAATTCAAGGTGAAAGTCCCAACACTTTCCAACCTAAGCCACAACTAAATTTTTGATGTGTGGAATCAAGGATATTGTTCCACCCCTCTAAAGAAGATCTAATTTGCTTCATATGGACCCATTACCCATACATGATTTATTCAAAAAGCATGTATCTTGTGCCTACATCCATTATAGATGTAATCATTATTTTGTAAACTTATTTATCATTAATCATTCAAATTCAATAATTAACTTTACTCAATAATAAAACTATTGTCCTACCCCAATCATGTGCCTATGTGTCATTGTGGTCCCTTTCCACACTCAAAAAAATCAGTAGTAACATCTTATCATGAATGAATAATATGAGATAATATATGTACCACAAGTACTTCAATTTTAGCAATATCACATGTAATATTAAACACATGACTATAGTCTATTCTGGTACTCAATAATATGCACGACAAGAATAATCACCACATGAAGTAAATGTTTGAATCATTACTATATGATGTCCTTAAACAATAATGTAACAATCATAGTATCAGTCTCAAAGTCAAAATAAAACTGAAATGTTTATCTTGAATTCAAAGTAGAATGGGCACTAGATCTTCTATCCCACTCCAAGATACAACTGAGTATTTCATGTGTCATTTTTGTACAAGGTCTCGAAATGGTTGAAGACAGTGAGTATTTTTCTGTGATAGTCCAAACCTCATTTCAGTTAACAAATACAGTACATCCAAATTTAAGACAGCCAGTGTTAAAAGATTGTGTCACTGTAGGAGTGAGCAATGCACAAGTAGAGGGAGTTGATTATGACAAAGAGGCTTTGCCTAAAGACTGGTACATCCAATATAAGTCTCTAGCAATAGAAGATAGTTCAAACAATATGCTCAAAAGAGTTGATTGTGCCCCATTACTAGAACAGAATACACAAAATCCAAATGTCATGGACCAAGTATACCAGATAGGAAACTATCTAACTACTTGGTGTGCTCACACAGAAGATGTTCTAGATGACCTAGGAAAATAAGCTGATCTGATAAATGCTAATATCAACTTGCTTTATGATGAGCAACAATCAAAGAAGCTAGAAAATGAAGAAAGAAGAAGAAGGAGACAGAAGAAGAAGGCCAAAGAAATTCAAAAATTTCATAGAGATATGAGTACACCCAATTTATGGGATCTAGAGGAAGAAGCAGAGTCTAAAGAAGTAGAAACTGCAACTAGTGCAGGAGAGGGTACTTCTAGAGACACTGGAAAGCTAACCAATGAAAGAGAGACATACAAAACTGATAAACCCTTTGCATCAAAGAAAGATGTCATGACCTTTGGATAAGCTGCCTCTAAGTTCCCTTCGTTTATTTTGTCATCTATACATAATTAGAATAAGACACATATTTTGAAGGAAGTCAATAAATATCCTCGTATTGAAGAAGACTTGTATGTTGCTAATTCAATTGGCTCTAGATAGGAGCCCTCTACTAGATGCAGGTCACAACAAGATTAGATAATGTATCCATTATGGTCCTAGCAGAAAAATGCATGGCTGGAATAGTCTATGATTGGTGGATGGGACCATCCAAAGCAGAAAGAAGAGTCGTTATGGAAGTCAAACTGTCTACATTAGAGTTGCTACTAAAAACACAGTTCGTGCCAGAACCCTTTGATGAGAGAAAGAAACTGATAAAAGATCTTAATCGGATGGAATTGAAAGATCTAAGTATCTAGATCAAGTCAGTAAAGACATTATGGCCAAAATCTTTAAAGCTAATCTCTCAAATGACGTGGCTCAGAAAATTGCATTTTTGTCAAAATTACCAGACAATTTAGGAGACCTCATTATGAAAGATCTAGAAGTCCAATGCAAAAATCTAGATCAAGTTTATTGGGTTGACCTTCTTTTTAGAGTTACATAAAAGTTTAAATACTTATGTTGGAAGAAGAAGGTACATGACATCACACCCAGCTCAGATGTCTGCAAAAGAATACTACCATGGACACTGTTCAACAAGAAAAAGAAAACAAAAAGGTATGGTAGATTTAAAACCAAGAGAGTCTCTAACCCAAGAAAGCCTTTCCGTAAATATAAATTCCTGAAGAAAAGATCAAGACCCAAAAACAACAACTGTTGTTTCATTTGTAAAAAAGAAGTACATTTTGCACGTAAGTGCCCACATAATTCATCTAGTAAGCTTAAAGCATGTATATATATAGAGGAGTTCCAGGATGATTGGTCAATTGTAGATTCCGAAGATGATATTTCAGATGTATATATTTTAACTGAAGTATTAGATGCAGAAGGAGAAGAAAATGTTCAAAAAATGAATATTTGTCCATCATGTTCTCATGATGATTTCTCAGAAGAAAATCACTACAATGACGAAGGAAGTGACACTGAAGTCACCAGTGAAACATCAGACGATTCAGATGATGAATCTGTGAGTTCACAGTTAGAACAATCAAGATAATCAGTCAAACAAGGTAAATAGCCCGTGTTACCTATTCCAGAAACAAATGCTTTTTATCCATAGCAAAAAAGAAAAAGCATCAACCAGTCTTCCACAACCAGAGATTACTAAGACAAAAGAACATACTTTGTTAAAAAATATAGTCAAAACAAACAACCTTATTTACATCCTGGTACAAGTATAGGTAAAAAATGAATGGGTGTCAGTTGATGCATCCATTGATACTGGAGGATCTAATAATTTGGCTCAACCATCTTTACTCAAATCTCTGTGGAAACCACCACAAAACATATTGGTCTCAGAAACCATTGGAGGATCAGTGAGTTTAACTCACTATGTAGATAATATTTCATTGAACGTTGGGGGGGGTATAGTCAAAATTTCTGCAATACAACACTTTGATCCCTCAACTAGTTTAATGTTTGCAATGCCATTCATAAACTCTGTGCTCCCAGTAACAATCAGCCAAGATAAGCTGATTATCAATTTAAAAAAGAAAGCTATTTTTGTTCCTTGGATATTTATTGCAAACTCAGAAGCCAGACATGAAAATAGCCAGAAAAGAGTAGGAGCCAGAAAGCCATTAAAAGGTTCTGATGATTGGCAAGAAGTCCTACAGATTTATGAAGCAAGAGTGAAATCTAAAACAAAACAATTGGCATGCATAGATCCTAACTGGTCTATAGAACAAGATGATGTCCAAGAGACACTTCTAAAAAGTTGCTCGGAAAACCCACAACAGTTTTGGGAAACAGAAAGTCTGATGCAAGAAATTGTAACCTTGCATGATAACGGAGTAAAAGGAAAATTAATTCCTTGAACTCCCTTAGACGAGCAAGAAATAAAAAGACAGATTAAAGAGCTACTACAGATGCAGTGCATTGAGCCAAGCAAGTCTCATTACTCTTGCTCAACGTTTCTAGTGAGAAATCATTCAGAGATAGTTAGGGGTAAACCCATAATTGTGATAAACTACAAACCCCTCAATGCCATCACTCAAAGCTTTAACTATCCATTGCCAAGACCAGAGACTATAATACAAAAAATACAGCATAGAAAGGTATTCAGTAAATTTGACATGAATTACGGGCATTATCAGATCCAGATACAGCGAGAAGATCGACATAAAACTGCCTTTATTTTCCCAACCAGATTTTACCAGTGGAAGGTTGTCCCCTTCGGTTTGAAAAACGCCCCTGTATTCTTCCAACGAAGAATGGATTTTATTTTCTCTAAATATGGTTTTATTGTCACATATATTGATGACATCCTCATCCATAGTCCCGATGTAAAAACCCATCTAGAGCATTTAGAAATCATTTTAAAAGAAGTCCAGCAAAATGGTATAGTCTTGTTAGAAGGAAATATGTCTTTATTCCAAGACAACATATATTTTCTAGGAATTAATATAGTCAATGGAGTAGTTCAAATGCAACGACATGTATTAACCAAATTGACACAGTTTCCAGATGAACTGAAGGATACCAAAATGATTCAAATGTTCTTAGGAGTGTTGAATTATCTTCACAAATACATCCCAAATTTGACAGAGAAAAGAACACCGATCAGGAAACATCTCAAGCAGGGATGGTCACAGGAAGCAACAACAGCAGTAAAGCAATTAAAAGAAGGATGTCAACAATTTCCAAAGCTCCAGCCACTAGGTGACCATCTGCTTATTCTTCAGACTGATGCTTCTCTACATTTTTGGGTAGTCGTTCTTCTAGAACGAAGAGAGAAAGGTGAAGAAAAGCTATGTGCTTATGCTTCGGGTGAATTCACACCCAACCAAAATAATTATTTTATAGTAGAAAAAGAAAAAGTGGCTATATTCAATGGGATACAACGATTTGAATTATATCTGACTCCCGTAAAATTTTTAATACACACAAACTCCAAGAATTTTCAATATTTTCTGTTTACAAAAATTTCAAGACAGATTGCAAAGGGAAGAATTCTTGCCTAGCAGATTTGGTTCCAACAGTTTGAATTTGAAGTCGATTGGATCCCAGGTAATTCAAATTTTTTGATAGATTCATTAACCATGGATATGAATAAAGCATTCCTGACTTGTACAAGTTAGTGCTTTACCATTCTAGGTAAAGGTCTGACGAAAGATAGTTTTTGTTGGGTCCCTATAATACTAGTGATTACCCCATTACTATTGAGTTATACCCCTTATTATATTGATGTACCCATGTAGTGCCCATATTGTTACTATTGTGCCCCATAGAAGCCCACTATTGATTATTATTGTGGCCTTACATTATTTTGTTATGTAGGCTATGATTATGTTATGACCCCTTAGACTCGTATATATAGAGAGGAGGTCTTTTCATTTGAATCATCCAAGAATTGTTCATTTATGTAATGTAAAGAAGGTTGCCCCCTCGAAGAGGCTGAATTCTAAGGCGTTGATATCTCTTTTCTATCTTTTCTTGAGCTGGTTTCATAACATTTGGTATCAGAGCTTTGGATTCTAGGGTTTTCGCTGCTCCAAATAGGTCATCGTGGTATTTTCGCTATAAATTTGTTTATGCGACGTTCAAAAGTTGAAAAAAGAACCCATTTGAGAAGACATCGTACTAAATCTTGGTTCCGAATTTCAGAGCTTTTTGTTCTATATTTGCGGAGATAGGATCTGAGGAAGTTGGTCTTTTTGGAAACTTCTGAATTACATTCCAAACAGGCGATCTAGGGAAAATCATCATAACTTTTTCTCTGAGCATTGGATTGAAATTTCGTAAGAAGGTACAGAAAGAGGACCGAATATAATTTCTTCTATATATTTTTCAGAGCTAAAGATCGAAACAGTAACGCGTTTTGCGTCGTACAAGTTCGCTCTACTGAACTAGTCTATAATCAAGTGACTGTGGGATATTTCGCATAACTCTTCCTTGGAGAATCCAATTTGGATCCGACTGGTGGCATTGGAAAGAGGAGACAGAGGGCTACCAGAGGTTGCAATTTCAAAATTGGATGTTCTGAAAGTACAGAGATACAGTAGGGGCAATATCGAGCTCCTACAATGAAAAACAAGGTGTGTAGATTCTTTTAAATTTTTGCTTAAGATTGGTTTGAAAATTTATTTTGAAGGAATTCAAAGGGCTAGTAGAGCATTATTATCGGTAATTGATGCCCCGAGGAAAGAAAATGAAAAAACCTAGTAATTAACCTGAAAGCTCTAGCATGACTCATGAAGAAGAGGAAGAAATGCTACATGATATATCAAAATTACAAGACCAAGTGCAAAAAATGTCAGCCTCACAAAAGCTAACAGAAGCTAAGATAAATGGCATGGAACCTAAGATAAAGGGCGTGGAAGCTAAGATGGATGA
>APFE031168056.1:93950-121140 GCA_000404065.3 Pinus taeda | reverse complement strand
ATATATAATATTTCTTATAATGATTTCTAGATAAATTTATCAAAAAACCATATGTCAAATAGACTCAACAAAAACCTAAACCTACTAAATCTGAAGAAAATTGAATTCCAAAAACTTAACAAAGAAAACTTCGAACAACTAAACTAGCCTAAACTATAATATGTACTTGTTTAGGTAAATGGTTAGGTAATTGTTTCATCAATTCAACTTTAATGAGTGGGAAGTAAAAAGTGAAGGTATCAATAAGGTAAATGGTTAGGTAATGGTTTCATCAATTCAACTTTAATGAGTGGGATATAAAGTGAAGGTATCAATAATGTTTATAGTTAGGTGATGGTTCCATCAAGTCATCCTTACCTTAATCAATGGAAAGTGTAATAAACAACAATATCATTCATGTCGAGTGAACTATGGTGAGTATAGTACAAACATCATATCGATTATTTTTACTTTTGTTGTACTATTATCTTAAGTCAACATAATCCTAAAGTGAATATTGGAAAGATAAAGTAGGTGAGATCCTATGAATTTAAGAAAAAGTTAACATTTCCATTATGTTTTTAAAAAATTTAATGGTTTTTAAATACCAAATGTAAAATTTTGATTTTTTTAATTATGATTGTTGTGAAATTGAATGTTTTATGTAATTTATTAAAAATAATTATAAATTAAAATTTTGTATTATAATTATTTATTTTTTAAACAAATTTAGATTTAACACTTTTGAATATCTCCCTAGAGTATTTCTGGTACTTAAATTGTAATATCATTTCCCATATATAATTTTATATTTATTATGAATTTTCTAAAATATATTAATACTTTTTTTTTTTTTTATAATTTTTTTCAAATGAATATTTATTATATTAAAAGATATTGTAGTTAAAGTTGGTAGTAGATTACATAATGTCGATTTAAAGAGTTTTTTATTAGATTTAATCATTTATTTAAGGTAAGAAAAGATAGCTTACAATATATTGAGAAATAAATATTTTTGGTTACTTGACATGTGTTTTATTTCACAAAAACCTTTTATAGACGTGTAATACAAAAATACATGAAATTAACTATAAACATCAAAACTTAATCTGGACCTTGAGGGGAGGCCCCCAAGATCTAAAAGATTGAAATGGATCTTGGGGGGAGAGACCCCCAAGATCTGAAAGATTGCAATGGATCTTGGGGGAAAAGCCCCCAAGATCTGAAAGCTTGAATTGCTAGAAGAAAAAAAGAGGAGAATGCCCAATAAACAAAACCACAAAGAAACTTTTTATTAAAACCGATAATAACTGTAAAGGCTACATTGTGACGGACAATCTTTCCTTTTACAAAATGTGACTTGTTACTTATAGTATTTTTCAGTTACAATACCATGGGTCAATTCCATGGGTGAATGAATACCATTGGTGGATTTTACAATACCACGGGTGGATGCCATTTACAATACCATGGGTAAATTCCATGGGTTGATGAATAATATGGGTGGATGAGTACCATGGGTTGATGCCATTCTCCATTTAGATCATTCCTCCCCCCTTAAGAAGCAATGGTCCCCATTGCGTAAACTTCTGTCCTGCAAAGCCTTTGTTGAATATGAAGAGCCACTGAACATAAGGGTTTTATGTGGTTAACCCAAAACCCTGGTAAACGAAGATCCGAGGATAGAAATACCTGTAATGCTTGTGACCAACTGTGATTCTAACAGTGTGTGGCCTAGCAAATGGACTTCGATGACAAGGATTTTATGCGGTTGACCCATAACCATGATGTTGGTTGCTGATGAAGTAGCGGTTGCCTATATAGCCTGGGGTGGGAGGGCACATCTCCAAATAACCCAAGTCTAATGTTGCTATGTTGAAACTGATGAATGTGAAGCAGGTGCCTACTAAAGTGGGGTGGGAGGGCACGTCTCCAATGGGAACCCACTCTGAATGCTGCTCCAGAATTAAAATGGGCATAACTCAGTCAATATAACTTAGAATATTTATTGTAACCTATTTTTGGAAGCAGAAGGATCATTTTACATCTTCCCATGTGATGGAAATCCTTATCTGGACACTCTGAGATCTCAAATTCACGCTGCAACAGTTCCACCATCACAAAAATTCTGATAAAATAGCTGATTTTAAATCAACGATATCTCCCAGATCAGAACTTCGATTCGACCCTTTTTTTTTCGAAATTGGGTGATTCTTTGAGAGGAATCCAGATCTGGTATTTTTTTTTTTGTAAATTTTGTACCAAATATTTCAGATTTGATCTGCAAACTCGCCACCCAAAAACATTCTTGCAAAAAAATGAAAAAAGAAAAATTCTTCCTACTTGACCCAAGAAAGTGCTCTGTGGAGGTTGTAGCACATGCATGAAGTTTGTTGAATATTGCTGCAAAATTTGAAACTGAAATATGCATCAAACCCTCATTCCCATGGAATCATAACCTGCTTTAATACCACTGATCTGGATCTTGAGGGGAGACCCCCAAGATCTAAAAGATTGAAATGGATCTTGGGGGGAGACACCCCCAAGATCTGAAAGATTGCAATGGATCTTGGGGGAAAGGCCCCCAAGATCTGAAAACTTGAATTGCCAGAAGAAAAAAAGAGGAGAATGCCCAATAAACAAAACCACAAAGAAACTTTTTATTAAAACCGATAATAACTGTAAAGGCTACATTGTGGCGGACAATTTGTCCTTTTACAAAATGTGACTTGTTACTTATAGTATTTTTCAATTACAATACCATGGGTGGATTTTACAATACCACAAGCGGATGCCATTTACAATACCATGGGTAAATTCCATGGGTCGATGAATAATATGGGTGGATGAGTACCATGGGTTGATGCCATTTTACTCATCTGAATGGAAAATGGCATCAACCCATGGTACTCATCCACCCAGATTATTCATCAACCCATGGAATTTACCCATGGTATTGTAAATGGAATCCACTCGTGGTATTGTAAAATCCACCCATGGTATTTGTTAACACCTAGGTTGTTCCCTATGACTCCCAAGGGAATACGGCCGGGGTAACCACTAACCAATCTTTGGACTACAGCTTCTAGCCCAGCTGTAATCAGAGAGGGCTCTCTCTGTTGGGTTTGTCTCTGTTCTATGGAGATTTTAGGCTAGTTATGAAGTGAAAGGTTTCTTTGATTTATGTTTGGTTGGGAGGATGCCTTTCTGAAACTTTAAAATTGTAGTTCTGCAGGTGAAATTAATCCATTGGGCAACGGAGTCTGTGGTTGTTGGTTATTTGAAATCTTGGGTTTGATGCAGCTGGAGTTACAGGGCAGTTTAGTTAATTCATGAAACAAAATTTAAATTATGATTATGGAGTGTAAACAACCAGTGAAAAGCAGTTAAGAATTTTTCACTAAGCTGGGATGTGAGAAAGGGATGTATTCCTCAGGAGCAAACTTGAATTCCTGAAATAATAAATCACTTGTGATGATATAGTGTGAAAGGTAGCAATTAAGAATTACACTTTCATTACCATAACTGAAGAAAAGACATTTAAAATAGCTTAGATTGATTTCAGGGTAATCTGTGATTAAATCCTGAACTATTCTTTTTCCTTGCTATTAACAGTTCAAACATGGAAACATGAAACATATATGATAGATCAACAAACATATAACAAAGAGGTACAAGAGAAACTTATTGAGTCATGAGATACGCAGGAATGCTGCAACTTTCAGCCAAGTACCAGACAAGATCAAATAACACAGAGCTTTGGAAATTCCATCATCCTTTGTATTATTTCTCTGAGAATTACAGTAGAAGAGGAGCAGAATAGGTATGAAAAATATTTCTTACATCCAATGTCCAACCCCTGCTAACAAGTGCGAGGGGGAATATATAGCAGTCTTATACAAAATATCTCAGGCATTGAGTCATCTGAGAGGGAAAATATCTTCTTTAACTCGTACAGAGATTGCAGATGAAAATTTATTACAATCTTTAATGAACTTTAAAGGCTCTTAACTCCTGTCAGAACAATTTTGACCTTTGGAGCTCACGGAGTCGGTTGAGAGCTTTGTTATAACTGCTGAATGACGTGTCTGTGCAGTTGTGTTTTCCTGTAGCTTCTCGGCCCTGTCACCTGTGACTGCTCATGCTGCTGTGGTGGCCGAATACTTGTGCTGAGTTGGCTCAGCCTCTTTCTGCATACCTGCTGATGTGTCTTTGTCTTCCTGTGTATGAAAATTTAAATATTTTCAAAAAGTAAAATCACAATTACTGACTTTGATTTCACAGTAATTGCATCAAATTTTCCCACACATCTGGTGTAGGCAATTGATGCTTCAAAATTGACCCCATGGTCTCATCGGCCTCTGTATATTTGTAAAAATGGGGAGGCTCATCAAACAAATGTGTGATTTCATTCATAATAAAAAACAGACTTTCCACCTTGTTGAAGAGGATCTGCCCTGTTACTGGTCCTGTTGCTGTTGATGAACTAGCTGCCTCTAAGATTTGATTTCCTGCAAAAGTGCTCACTCTTTTAGCATATTTCTCATGTGAGAGCAACTTTCCTGATGGCTCCAGCAGGCTAAGCAGACCCCTGTTTTGCAATGCCATAAACCTGTTCTGGAACTTGTTGATGTCTACTTGCATATCCTGGACTCTTCTTTCCAGGGTCTGAATCAGGTTTCTCAATGTCAGGACCCTTTTTATCAGTGAGATGGTCTCTGTCCTGTTTCCAATTCCCATTTTGATGAGATGGGAGCTTGTTCTGTAGTTTAGCACATTTATCATTCTAGTGGCAATCTCAGGCATACTGCCTAGAGATGCCCTTGCTCGTTGTATCTCTCTATGTGCTTTTCCAATGAGCGTTATTTGCTCATGGATGGCCTCAATATACTCCCACTTATCTGTGATTGACTGGCCAATATGGCCCCATACGACCCTTCTGAGCTCAGATGTGACCTTGTCTAATGTGAGCTCCTTTTCTAGCTCAGTTATCCTTTTCTTGAGGGCCTTTACCTCCCTCTCTCTTTCAGCCACATTTTGCTTGGATTTGTCATATTTTTCATTGATTTTTGCCAGACTGTCCTTGGCTTGATTTAGCTCAGACATCTGGGACTCCAAGACTTATATTTCATTTCTCAGCTTTTGCATATCAAGGCTTTCAGCCTGCTCTGTTGTTGGTGCTGAGGTGGATGGAGCTGCCAGTTGTTCCTGTTGGCTGGGAGGGGCAGTGGTTTGAGGGATTTCCTCAAGATTTATTGTTTGTGGAGGAGGTTGTGAGGTTTGCCCTACCTCCTTTTGCAGTAATGCTGCCTGCAAGGTACCTGCAGCTTTTCTTGAGTATGGATGAGCTCTTTGTACAATGTCATGAGCATAGCAGCTGCATCCTTCTCTTGCCTGAGCTGGGAAACCTCTTCTGTTTGGGGATGAAGAGTTGCTGGGACTTTTAACATATTTCTCAATGCTGCCATATCAACATCCCTTAGCTTCAGGATTTCTTGCACTGCCTTAACATCTTTAGGATCATGCCCAAGCTCTATTATAATTTCCTCCAGAGCTTTGATCCTATTGTCCTTAGCTTGAGAGGAAACCCTTTCCAGCTCAAGCTATGCAGCGGTGTTATTTAGGCTATTTTGCAGCCTATAGTTCACTAAGGTCTTATCTGCCAATGTGGCATAGACCATCTCACCCGTTTGTTTGTGCAACTCTATTTGATCCATTGGGTGGATGTCTTTGGACAGGACCTCCAGGTTGGTCCTGATGTAATCTGCAACTGATTATGGTTGCTGCACTGTTGGTGTAAAATGGCTCATGATCATTTTTCCTTCATGTGCATCATATGCAGACATGAGCCTTTGCTGGTTCGTAGGAGCCATTTTCAATAGGTGATTATATAGCTGCAACTTTAATGGTTCATTTCTGCTTTTGATGTCTTTAAACTGCTGCTTGATGCTTTTCTCACCTTCCCTCCTTTGACCTGAGGAGCTCACTTCTCCTACTGCTGCCCTGTCTTGCTCCTGTTGGAAGGAGCTGGCTGAGGCCTCCATGCTGGGCAGGCCTGTTCCTGAAGTCTGCCCCATTGGAATTTCTTCTTCAGAGAAGAGATTTAGTCTTTGCCTCTTCTCCCCTTGAGTTGGTGATGCAGTAAGTGGAGTTTCCCTATCTCTTTTCCTGTTCATGTCCTCCCTTTGAGGGGTTTGGAGGACGGAGGAGTCGATCCTTGAATCTTGTCTGGGGGTGCCATTTGTGCTGGCTGCTGCTGGGTGGCCATTGGGGCCTCTGCTGTCTGTTCCACCTGTACCTGTTGCTCTTTCTGCTGCTGTACCTGTTGGGGTGGCTGCACCTATCCCTATTGTGCCTATTGCTCTTCCATGTCCTTCTCCTTGCCCTTGCTCTGAGCTTGGCCTGTGGTTTGGACTGCCCCTTGATATGCTGTAGACGATGAGGCAGCTGCTCCTGCTTGAGGCTTTGGCAGAGCGAATACCTGTGGAGGAGATTCCAAGTCAGCCATTTTTAGAAGATGCCTTCTAGCTCTTTCATTCAATTCTTCTTGTGTGACTGGTTCCTCCAGTGTGCCCCTTTTCCATTTTGGCTGGTTGGCAAATTTTTCAATGTGGGGCAAACTCACATGGTCATAGCTAGAGAGCTTAGATTTTAGCCTTCTGAGTGATATGGAATGATTAGGGTCATAGGGTTTCCAAAGGAAGCTGGTTTTCAGGCCAAGGCATTCTAACTTTCTATCAGCTTCTTTCCAGCCTTCCCTTTTGTTCAAGACAAGGTGGCCCAATTGATTTTTCACCTTTAGCTGTGCCTTCTTGCCCTTGCCTGCAAAGTGTACCATATCAGGATTCCTAAATTGCCTAAAATATTCAAGGGAAAATAGTCTCATAGGCACATACTTGGGCAATCTGTATGGGCGTAACTCACACCCATATATTCTGATTACAGTGTAGTGTTGGTAAAAGTACCAATCCCCTATGCTGTGCACCTTGGATAACTGTAGGATCCTCTGCATCTCATTAGTCAGTCTTGGAGGAGGCGAGGTTAGGAATAAAGACATGGCTGGGTGGATGAAGAGGTCTATAAACTCATAGTAGGTATATGGAGAGTAGGTCCTGCTATGAAACACTGAGGTCCAGTACACCATTGACCTTGGATTTCCTTCTGCATCTATTCTCTTAACATCAAAGGAGAACTTCTCATGTTGATAATATAGAATGAGGTGGTAGATGTAGGAGCTGTATCTGAACACCTTCTCTCTTGACAGGCTCAAGAACTGCTCATGCATCTTATCTGAAATGTATGTGGCATAGTCATAATAGATTGGACTCTTGCCAGGGGAAAACATAGTCATCATCACTAGTACAGTTTCATCAATGAATTCAAGTGATTTGTACCCCAAAATGGAACTGATCATGTAAGCAAGATCTATACCCAGTTGATTGAGGTAGCCATCAAAAATAGGAGGGTGCAGCACAGTGTCAGAGTTTGTAATGAACAATTGGTTGAGCTTTAGGATTTGTGCATCTGTTAGCATCTTAGCTCCTTGGTTGATCAAATCCAATAGAGACAAGGGGACCAATTTCTTCTGGGTATTGAACTGCAGCATCTCTCTAATGGCCTCATGGGTCATGTAGAATACCACTGAGCCTGAAGGGTCAAGCACAACTCTTTGCATGGGGTCATAGTAGACAGCACATAGATGAATCAGGTTAGGGAATTGGTTGACCTGAGGGAGCTTGAATATTGGGAGGAAGGAATCCCAAATGCCTAGCATGTCTGCCCCATCCTTATGTTTGGCCTTAAGCTCATTTAACAAGTGAAGGTGGAACTTGCATTTTGATGAGGAGTCCTCTGAGATTTGGTAGTCCAGGTCTGCCAAATCCTGCAACTCCAGCTCTCTCTGAGGGGCATTTAAGGGAGCAACATTGAGGGCAACTGGTGCAACTGGAGTCTCCATGGTTACTTGGATTCTGTTTGGCAAATAAACTGCTATTTCTTAGGCCGGAAGAGCACTGCCTGAGTGAAGAGGGAAAATTTGAGAAATGAAGGGTGACAGGGCAAGTCTGCAATTGAAATACTGTTTTAGTTACTTGAGAAGGCAAATATTAGTCTTTAACAGACCTTTCTTCTACAATTGAGTGCAGGTTCCGGGTTTTAGTTCACGACTCCGTGAACGAAGAATGTAGGTTTTTCACTGAAATTTTAGTCCAAATGGGCTCGGCTAGTGAATTTCGACCGTTAACTTTTCAGGAAGGAGCTGGGTGTAGGTAATTTTCTGGTGAATTTAAGCGTTTTCTGTGCTCAAAGTGATTTTTGTTATTACAGAGAAAAACCAGATTTTAGAGAAGTTTGCACGGACAAATACCTGGTAAATCGATGGCCTGGTTTGGGAAAGCAGGTGGGTAGGCGCGCTGAAGATCTCCTGGTTGTTTCGAGCAGGTTGGTGAAGTTTTGGTCCTAAAACGCATGTAGAGGGCGCAACAATTTTTTTTGCAAAAAGTGCAAAAAATGCGCAAAAATTGACAAAATATGGCTTTTTCGGGTCACTGGCACCTTTTTTAAATGACGTCAGCAAGACGTCACCAGGTGGGTCAGGGTGGGGTGACGTCAGCATGACGTCATCAAGTGACGTGGCAGCCTATGACCGGTCCACGGGGGCGATGAGGTGGCAGATAGGTGGCACAATGGTGGACAGGGCGCACGGTCGTGGCGCTGACGCAGGCAGTGAGAGGGTGCTGACGTCGGCAGATAGGTGGCACAATATCGGACCACCTCCTATACGGCGAGGAATCTGTCAGAGGGGGCTCTGATGGAATTTGGAGGCGACGCGTGGACCCCACGTGACATCAGCGTCTGACAGATATCAGAAGATATCTATCGGACATCGGGGCCGGTCCGAAATTTGCGTCGACCTTTGGATTGGAAAGGCTTGATCAGACGGTCATCGGGCCAGGGATCTGCACGGAGGATACGATCATCGGGCGGGGATTAAAATACCATTTTCCTTGGAACTTGCGCCCGGTGGGACCCTCCGAAATATTAAAGAATTTGATGGTTTTTCAATGTATTTCTTTGTTAAATCATATATAGCCATGAACTTTGGAAAAAACGCGAAACTATGGTTTATCAATGATTTTTCGCAACATCGCTTAAGGTATTAAAAACTTAGGATAAGCGGGTTTTTAATGGGATTTCATAAAAAGGTGCAAATTGGTCCCAACCTTAGGATAAGGTGGAGAAAGTGGGTTTTTGCGTATATTTCGCTTTTGAGCGGGTATAAGGGTGCAAAAAGGGTTTTTTCAAGGGTTTTTAGGCAAAGTGAAGGATTGAATGGGCCAGTGAGTTTTGGGGAGATAAGAGGTTAGGCTTGGGTTCTTGAGCTAATCAGATGTTAATTCAACTCCCTAGTAGTAAAACATATGGCTATAATGCCAAGGAGGGGGTATTTATAAAATGCTTAGGGTTTATACACCATGGTGTTATAATAGTAGGGAAAGGGAAACATAGGGAGCTAGATAATAAAGGTTAGAGGTTAATATGGGGGGAGCAGGTGAATGAAGAGTGATATCACTAAGTTTTCTTGAAAACAACTTAGTCTAAAGAGTAGATCAAAATGAAAAGAACTTTACACAAGAAATGTGGCTTCTAAAGGCCATAAGGACCAACATAAAACCTTGAATCTCTCTTATAAACACACCTTGTGAAGGGAGGTTAGTAACGAGTGATGAGTCAGGAAAAAGGGGAAGTTAGACATGCTTCATTATGTTGTTTTCTTTGTATTTGACTAGCAAAGTTCAGCTTGGAAGGAACACCACTTCTCCAACCCCATCTACCTACCCAACTATTTTGCCTGGCATTTTTTGTTTCTTCTTGGAGGGTGCATTTGGACTTGCAGACCCTTTATGTGCATTTTCTTTTCCATTGGCTTTTCCCTTTGATTTCCTGTCTAGTACTACCCTTATTTCTTCCAAGGCCCCAGATTAAGCAGTTGGGAACCTTAGTTTCTCTACCTAACTACTGATCTGCCAAGATTAAACAGTTTGGACAGATTTCTTTCTCTATTCTACAACAGCAAAATTGAAACATGGCATGATCCAGATTAGACTTTTGGATCATCCATCAAAATTTAATAGACATGAAGGCATGTACACACCTTGCCTTTCCTTGGAAATATGGGATCTTTGAATCAGCAAAGTAGAGCATATTTGGCATTTGAATTTTCCAATCATGAAATATGAAACATATTGGTATAGGTATCCAACAGTATTCATTCACCCATGGAATTGACCCGTGGTACTGTAACTAAAAAATACTATAAGTAACAAGTCACATTTTGTAAAAGGACAGATTTTCCGCCACAATGTAGCCTTTACAGTTATTATTGGTTTTAATAAAAAGTTTCTTCGTGGTTTTGTTTATTGGGCATTCTCCTATTTTTTTCTTCTGGCAATTCAAGTTTTCAAATCTTGGGGGCCTTTCCCCCAAGATCCATTGCAATCTTTCAGATCTTGTGGGTCTCTCCCCCCAAGATCCATTTCAATCATTTAGATCTTGGGGGCCTCCCCTCAAAATCTGGATCAAAACTACCCACTTCTTCCCTCTCATCATCAGTGTGAGGGGAGATCTACTTCTCAATGTCCATTGGGTCTCTTAGTTGCGAGACTATTTCTTCCTCTTTGATCTTAACTTGGGATGAATTCTTTATGTACTTATCATTTGATAAAATTGATAAATTTTATTCTCAGATATTAAGTGACATGTTATAAAGCATGTCACACTCTACTTCAACCCTTTTCGTTTACGAGACTAACAGGTTCATAGTGTTTCCTTCCTAGTTGATGCACAAATGCTCATTTCTAGTGACTTTATAGGACACTGAAAGCAGTCTCCTTCTAATGGATTGAATGAGGTTCTTGTGTTTTCTCATAACTATTTGAAACTACAATGTATATGTGTTATCTATGTTGGCCAAACCTACAAAATGGAGTTGATGTCAAAAGGATAAACTAATACTAGAATTTCTATTCAAATAGACAAATAAGAGGAAAACAAATTGCTATGAACCTAGAAGGTGGGGCCTAGAGTAACAATAAGAATATCACCACATACAAAAAATAGAGACTCTGTCCTAGAATTGAGGTAATATGAATGAATTACCCACCCTAGAACCAAGGTCCAAACATGTTTCCTCTATAAAGGTTCTCTCCTAAACTTCACTAAAATTCAAAGCCTTAACATTCACAAAACTATTACTGGGGAATTTTGAAGGGAGTAGAAAACTATGACCAATACAATCCAAACAACTAGAACTAAAAAATCTAAAAAATGGATAAGGTTTCTCTAGTGCCAAACCTTGAAACTCAACCATTGTCAACTTACAAGCTTAACAAATTGAGACACATAAAACAACACATATATTCCATGCTTTGAGAAACACCTAATCCTTCTTAAAATTATTTATAGGGGGTGAACTAAAGGGAGAAATAAATTTGTAAAGAACTGTTATACGACAAGCCCAGTGGCCAAATCAAAAAGGTCTAAAAAATAGAGGCCATTAATTCCTGAACACCCTATCTTCAAACTTAACCACTATGAGGATAAAAACATTCCAATACAAATAGAGAAAGTAAAAAACACCCAAGACCAAGAAAATTACTTGTTAGATGGTTAGGCACACCTATAGACAGAGTGAAAGTGCACCCATATCCAGACATTGGCCAAACCATTATACCATGGAGTCTATACAAAACACCACCCATGCATTCAATTACCATGAACAAGAATTCAATATGCACACAACAAGGTGTGTAATATGTCCTCAGTTCACCAATCCCAATATCACTACAATGCATTGTAAAGATTTGGATAATGATTTATTAAATGAGAATGAATTTCACAGTTAATGATCTGCTTTTGTATGATTAATTTTTTTGTGCTAATAAAAATTATAGATTTATAAACATGTGCTTGCTTCTTGCTTTTTGTGCTAAGGTTTCGCTTTTTCAGTTCTTACAAACATGTAAATTTCCTTAAGTTTAACAAGACATTCATGAGAAAATTAGATTCAAAAACTAACAATGAAAAACAAACATGTACAGTGCAACAAACCATCAAAGAGACACATTAACACAATGTTTTGATGAAGGAGTTCACGCCTCCTGAGCTACATCTCCTTGGTCCAACTTCCATGGCTTGGGCCTCTGTATTATCTCAATGTGGCAAAAATGTTGTTTAAAAGCTCTATGGCTCTCGATACCTACACCAATATCTTTAGAAGGTACAAATTAGCCTAAAACAATTCTTTTTGAGCTCAATTTGGTCAAAAACTGAGCAAATTATGGCTCAAACAGTCTTTCCTAAAAAGGCTCCTCTAATTCTGGAATAACTCCAGTTAGCCTCGCCATTTTTGGAGTTCCTACCAGATTCAGAGGCCCACCAAACTAACCACCACTCTTAATTGCGCAATTAACTAGATTAACCACATATTAACTACGTGTTAATATTCTTTTAGCTCACTAAGTGCATTTTATAGGTGGAGTTAGGTTGCTCACTGCTGGCGGCCTTTATATGCAGTTAAATATAAACACGTGGCAATGCTTTTCAAATCCTACACTGTGGTTCGTTGGTATGGTATGGAGTTTAGGTGGGGGAGGTCACCGGTTCAAAACTCACCTCCACCCATCCCATATACTTTTTCCATATTAAATGTATGCAACATATATATATATTTCAAACCATATGTAAAAATATTGCACTACGAATTTATCACTTGACATTTATATAGTTTGGAACTTTAGTTAAATGTGGATTTGCGGATTTGAATATATATATATATTATAATATATATTGTTGGGCATGGAATCCCCCCAAGGCATGTTTTTGGGCTTAAAGCCCAAGTTTTTACTAAGTTGATTGTAAAGACACTATGAATTGTGGGCGCGGAGTGCGAAGTAATAATAGAGTCATCGGGTTGTCTGCCCTTGTTTTTGTAATGAAATGTCGGTTCAAAAACTCTACCCATGGTCTGTGGACCATGTAATTGTAAGTCTTGTCTTTGGGTCGTAGAGTAGGAGAAGGCTCTGCAGTTAAGTGCCTGGAGGCCTAGTAGTCTGCAGTTGTGTGCACAAACCCCTGCAGCTGAGTGTGCAAGGCAGGTTGAGTCTATAACTGTAGGAAGAATTAATAAAATAGAAATTTTACCATATTCCTATGTATCTTTTCCTGTTTTATATATTATTGGGTATGAATTGCAAGCCTACTATTTATATACTGTGTGAACTCATACATATGTGTTGAATAAGTAAATATAATATAGGGCATCTGTTTATGCAAAGATAACAAACTGTCATAAGAGGTTAAGTAAGATCTCGGGTGTGACTTAGGGAAATAAGTGCAGATCACTATTACAGTAGCGCGGAAGTCCCACAACCCTTGGTTAGGGTTGTGTGAAAGCTAATATATCAAGGTGCAAAGGCCAGGGAAGTGCGTGAAGTGTCTTGCACAAGAGAATCACAGTTGGACCAAATCAACCCCTCAAAAATTTCAAGGGTGTGGAAACTTGGTTCCAACACCCCCCCATACTACTTCAAGTAAGACCTCAGTCTGCACTCTGTGGACTGTTGCCGAAAGGGCTAGTAGTATAGGTATTTGTTTGTCTAATTAATTCCAAACCTCGATTAGGCCCCAACAAGCCAACAAATGGTTATGCTGCTGGGACTGGGATCTGCATAGAGATGTCTGATGTTGTATCACTAGAATCCAACTAAGAAATAAATTGAAGATTGGTTGGATAGGAATGTTCATGAGTTTGTGGCATAGGAGAACAGGAATCTGTGATTATCAAAAGAAGAGTGGTTAGAATGCTACATGTACATAGAGATCCACCAAATTTTCTTCGCATCTTTCCCTACTGAGCTATATGAGTGGATCATGAAGCTGGCAGATATCCAAGGAAGGTGCAAGCTCGACATACCTATTGTGTGGAATCCAAAATTGGTGTGTAGATTGGAAGCATCAGAGGATAAAATCACATGCATTGTTGATCCCTAGCTCGATCGAATTATAGGAGGATTCATTACTGAGTTCGCAGTAGATTTCAGTCAGCTATAGTGAGACAAAATGGTGCTTCCTCAAAGGACTACAAGGTAAGTATATTAAATCTTTGAACTCTTGGATTAAAATGATACTCTTTGAAAAGTAGGTTATGTGAATACATTGATGTGTGGGGCTATGCTAAGTGGGAGAATTTACAGAAACGAAGGTAGTGTAGAACTAGAAACTAGCCCCTTCATTTCACCACTGTGAGGGGATGAGGAGGAGCTCGTGAAGGTATCACCAAGGAGTGTGATATATTTGATAAGGCAGAGGATTCCGCACATACCACCCCCCCCACCACACCACTGCCAATTTCACCGTCTCGCCCACATCTTGGCCCATACCACCTCCACCACCACCACGAGTTAATATTGTAGCCGTGATAAAGTTGCCGGTGTTCAAGGGAGTAGGAAATGAAGATTAGGACCAGTTTTGGTTCATGATAAAAGTTGTATGGGAAGCGCAGCGTGTCATGGATGAAAATATAAAGAAAGCAATGTTGGTCAGCGCTCTACAGGATCGCACACTGACCTAGTATATTAAGCATTCTAATGACAATTTGAATGCAGAGATCGCACACATCCAAACTGCACTGAACCAAGAATCTAGGAGACCGAAGTTAGAGGTGCAAGTCAATCATTGGGTTCAAGGAGATCATGACGCTACCAGGAGAGACTCCTTTGAAGTTAGATCAAAGATTGAAGTGCACAATTCATGAAGCTAATATGACTTTGACAAATGGACAACATCACAAATGGTTTGTAGCATCTCTAACACCACATTTAAGGAACGCGTTGTCATAACAAAGGCTAACAACTCAGGGCGAGGCCTTGGAAATCGGGATGAGACTGAACAAAAGCCGGATACAAGATCCTAACCTAGGAGTTCAGCAGATCCACTTGTAGGTGAAAAACTTGTGCCTTGAAATGCAGAGTCTGAAACAAGACAGAACAACTCGCCCAAAAGTGCATGACGAGGTATGGTGTGTAAAGTGAAAGGGTCAAGGACATGACAAGGACCACTACCTGGTGTTTTCAAATTATCTCGCGGGAGGAGGACCAATGATGTTGAGACCAGAGGCACAAGAATGACCTAGCACGATCTTACCTTGTGGTGTATGATTTGTCAAATAGGAGGAAAACATGCTACGGACAACTGCCATTTGTTGTAGAAGTACACACAGAATTGGCAACAGTGGTTTTGTAATTTCTGTAGGTTAGTAGGACATGATGAGCACACCTGTAGAAGCTATTAATTGATGATGGATAGGACTCCCACCTACAGAGTTTAGACTGAAAGGTGGCCCCTTGACTAGAACACAGGGATGGAGCGAATCGGATTTCAAGGGAAGAGACAAGGCTGAGGTGGAGGAGGACTTGGAAGAGGTTGTAGACATTTGATATGTTACAATTGCAGAGGGCTAGGACATTATTCCCGTGATTGTATGAATCTGACGTGTCCATCATGCTTGCATTGTACATTGTTTGATCATGAGATAGAGGATTGTCCCACACTGATAGCAAGGCTGCGTGACAAGGGAGCACTCCAACCTCCCCCGATTTAGAACTTGCAAATGATGAGGTCTAAGCCGCACGAGGAAGACCCCAACATAAACATTGTGCTCCGAAGTGGAATTACAACAGGGGATGACAAAGGCAAGCAACCTGAAGATAGTACTTAGGTTTGCAAGGCTCTAACAAAAGAACTAGAGTTTGATTTGAAGCCCACTATGGAAACCTTCATGGAAGCTTGGAAGAGCTTCGCGGATGCCTTCACTTCAGGAAGAAAAGATAGGTTGAAGTCAGAGATGGATCCCTCGATGCTCATGATGTTCCTAGAATTAGGCATGAAGCTGCTGCATGACAGAAAGGCTATAAAGGGACTACAGAAACTCATAAATAGATGCACTGGGACTGCGCCGGGAGAACTGCGCGTAGTCAAGAATATTGGAAAGCACATGACGAGAATGGGAAGAGAAATGAGGTTGACCACGAAGATTGGAGAATATGAGATGGACCAAGTGATTATGGACCTAGGATCAGATGCGAATGTTTTGCCGAAGCAGACATGGTAGTGCATGGGAAGGCCTATGCTGAACCGGTCTCCTATCTGGCTATGAATGGCGAACCAGCAAAAGATCCCACCTATGGGAAGACTACAGGGAATCATCATGGACATTGAAGGAGAAAGCATGCTGGCAGATTTTGAAGTGATAGAGATTGTTGATGATAGCAATCCCTATCCTATGCTATTAGGAATAGATTGGGCCACTAACATGAACGGGGTAAATCTGAAGAAGAACAAGATGATTTTTGGGAAAAAGTATTTGCATGTAATCATACCCTTGGACCCTATAGAAGGATTGCATTACACGGAGCCAGTGCGCGACTATGAAAGCGATGACGAGTTGGATTGAATCTACAAGATAAACGTGTGAGAGAAAGACTAGGTAAATCCCACCATGGATGAACTAATCTCATGGGAGTATGAAAGCTCTTGTACATCGGATTTGGATGAAGAGATAGAGCGATGGCAGAACTAGTTGCGTGAGGTAACAACACTCAAATGTAACATGATGACAAGATAGTTGTGCTGCGTATTGACAAAGGTAAGGGATCTGCTTACGTATGATGGGTTAAGTGAGGTAGATGTCTTGCTGAATAGATTCAAAAGAGAAGTGTTGGAATAGCAACACTTCAAGGCTTTGAAATGGGTAATGCGCACTATGTCCGCGAGGTGGTGGGGCACACACCAAGGAAGCTTCAGGGAATGGCGCAAATGCAGGAGACTGATGCACATATGATTTAGGAAGCCTCAGATGCAATTAACAAACAATATTGTTGGAAAAAACGATTTTTGCGCACACCTATCCAAATGGGTACAAGAATATGTTACAAAACCTGCACAGATGCACACAGACTTCGCATTAGGAGACATGGTTAGTAAACATGTGTCGGTGAGGAAATTGCAAGAATGACCCCTCAGGTTGGAACAATGTATGATGGAAAGAACGAGTGGGTAGAAGGGTATCCTTGTAGAAGCCTTTAACAAAGTATGTGAAGCGCTGAACAAAGTATATGATGCATAATGGACTGATTGGGACTTGCACGTACCAGCGGTTCTGTGGGCTTATAGGAAAACATGCAAGAAACGGATGGAGCAGACACCTTTGAGGTTGGAGTATGGAGTGAATGTTGTAATTCCCAATGTATAAGATGCCTAGTCTGCGCATAGCAACACCGGTAGATATGACAGCTCGCGGGGCCTTGGAAGAAGGGAGCGCACAACTGAGCGAAGCAGAACACTTGGGACCTAAGGAAGAAATCCAACAGGGTGATCTTAGGCTCCAAGAACTTATCAAAGAAAGGGTGCGATTAAGGGAGAAAAGTGCTCTAATGGAAGTGGAAGTCAAGAAGCTTGAGGATGAAATCAAGAAGGATCTTCTTGATAAGAAAACTAGGGTGATAAAACAAGGTGCACATGATCACGTTGACTAATTTGGGGACAACCACCGAGAGTTGATCAACCTAATTCCTTGGATTGGACCACATGTTACTAAAGGGATCACCCATGATGGCGCACTGCAGATGATAAAGTGTGTGACATAGCCAGTAACAATCGAAGGTGGATGTTTTCCAGGAAAAATGATGGATGACCAGTTGAAACCCTACACAGGTGGCACAACCACCTCACTATCCATGGGAAGTATAGTCTTAGTGCTCTAGGAAGCTGAAATGAGGTGCAAGACTATAAAGTACTCTGCCTAGGAGCTACGTGATGTCGAGGCTGCGCGCAGGAGCAAAGTGTCACAAGGTTTGTGACTGTGCAAGGGGGGCTTCATTGCCACACAGGTTGGCCAGAAAGTGACTATTGGAGCCACTATTCACAATGTGATGCTCGACTTGGGACCAAATGGAGCAGGTGGTTGGAATTTAAGACACACTTTATTGGCAAGATTTGGGAAAATCTGCCGCCAAGGGAGCATTAATGAACTGGATTTGGGGGCAACAGTCGAATTCAAATTCAAAAGGTGCCATAAATTACAAAGGTCTGCCCAGCAAATAACACTTGGTCATTTGCGAATTGAGCTATCATATGCCCCACGTATTCTCAGCTGAGACCTGGTTGCCCCATGCAAAGTGTTGATTGAGCCCCTAATTGAGCAATTGAGAGATTTCTAGACGAGCAAGATAGAAGTGTTTAAAGAAGCTAGGGAAATTGTAGAGATGACAGTCGAAGAGGCCGCGCAAGCCCTAACCATAGAAGATGCCCTGAAAGGCATTGGGATTGTGGCAGAAATCCCTAAATCACCACATATGCCGAGGATAAAAAAAGACAAACAACTGATGATTCCAGTGCATGTGTCTCCTCACAACCTGCTACGCACCAGATTAACGATCAAGGAAAAAGGGAAAGTAGTTAACTTGGAAATTGACGAGGAGGAGGAAGACCTGGAGGACCGCATAATTGAAGAAGATGAGGACGAGGTCATGGAGGAAGCAATTGAGCCTGCACACCCTCCAATAAAGCAGCCTGCGTATATTACTTGATGGAAGGGGAAGGCGAAAGTTCCCAAGGACCTCAACAAGAGTAAGAGCTCTCTCCATACTCCGCTCCTCCTAGACGACATCATCTTCGAAGGCACGCACCTGGGATGGGTGCCAAACTTGAATTTTGAAGATTGGGATCTCACTGACCATGAGAAATCCCCTCACCTAGAGACTGTGTAGCTCATGAAGCCCAAGAAAAACACCGCGACGGGTGTATAGAATTGGACCCATGAAAGTGGTTACGCAAAGTGGAAAAGATAGGGTTATTAAACCTGGTCTAGGTGCTGCATTTCCACCCTGCCCCAATGATGATATTCGCCATCAAGAAGCTACTCTACCTAGTGCATAGTGGGTGTTTATGATTGGAGGAGTCCATCCCCACCATAGACCACTTAATCCAGCGCATTACCTGGTTCTTGTGCAAAGGATAGGACCCCACAGACATCTCGGTGGGGAAGAGTATTGATTTGGCCATCGCAGAGGCCATGAAGAAGAAATACAAGCTGGAAAACAAGAAGAGGGACTACAAAATCTCCAGTATCAACAACAAAGCAGTGAGGGTGGTGACTCAGATACTGGCGGGTAAGGTCATGCGGAAGTGTTGCACATACAAGGTGCCTGTGCCAGTGGTGGCACTTGCTGAGCAGTGCATAGAGGGGGTCCAGTTTAACTTGTCTGAATTCTTGTGTAAGGAGTTCCTAGAAAATTTCCACGAGGCACAACAACAAGGAAAAACGTTCCACTATGCATGGCTTCTGCTATCCATAGTGTTGGTGGCAGGGGAATTGCTGGAGGAAAGCCAGTTCCCCACAATTGCAAGGGATTTGTCGGAGGCTGCGAAGTACGCTTCGCTATGGGCCACTAAAGATGCAAACCGGATCTGCGACAGTAAGATACTTTGGGTGTTCATGGAGATAAAAATCAGAATGGGGATTAAACCTAAGCCGCGGTTATCACCTACTGTCTATAATAGCCTGCAAATTTTAGCAGAATCTAAAGTGGACTTCCACCACATATACCTCAGGGTGCACAAGGACCCTGCAAAGAAGTGGAGCAAACTATCCTTCATAGCCACTAATATGTGATTTTTGATGTACTAGAGATGTGGCCACCAAAATGGCGTGCCCCAGACATCGCCGTGGTGGAAAAGTCTGTTGTGCAGAAGAGGAAGGAGGAGGCCAAACTGCACATGACATAGTTGGCAGAAAAAAGAAGGCAAGAAGTAGCAGCAGCAAAAGTGCATGAGGCATGGGACACTGTGCAGGCAACATAAGAACAAAAAACAACTGCAGCAGTAGTAGCACAGAAGATAGCAGAAAAGACGTGCGAGGGCCAGAAGTCGCCTCTACTTGAGCAGAGAAAGAGATGGAAACAGAGGAAGAAGAGGGTGGCACAGACCCACACACTGCGTCAACATAATTGAAGTGACATTGCCTCAGTGAGCGGAAGGGGCCGCGCAAGAAGGTGAAAACATCCAAGCTATCGATCGACCTATCACCCTTACTGAGGGTGATCTGCATGATATAGGAGAGACTGTGCATGACGTCACCACTGAGGCCCTATAGAGCTTCATGGAGGAGAATCAGATTATGTTGGGGGCCCTTTGAGTGCATATTCAAGAGCTATAGGTGTGCACTCCTTAGGTTGGTACTCTTTCGACCAGCCTCGCAGTAGGGATAGCTGCAACTAAGGAAATGCTACGCGCTTGGACAACCAACTCAATAGTGCTACCAGAGGGAGCATTGGTTACAACAAATGAGGCTGAGAGGCCTACAATAATGCACTAAAAGGTATTGGGATTAACATTGTTGTTCTCCCACAGGAGATGCTCTATGTTCTGCAGGATGGGATTACTGCAAAAATGTGGGCCAAGGAGAGCTGCGCGTTGCAGGTGCTGAGCAAACAGACGATCAACATGGAACAATTGAGTTTGCAGTGTGACAAGGTTATATTGCAAAACAAGCAGATGGTACAAGTACTGGAAGAAGATTGCTAGATGGTCCCTGAGTTGGCCATCCCAGCAGACGCACCAGGAGAGGCGCGCATCCACAGATTAGCAATAGGGGTATGCTAGGCACGAGAAGAAATAGCCAAGGTTCAGCTGGAGCTGAACCTTTAGATAGCAGAGCTGCGATTGAGGGCGCAACCATCCACCCCTCCAGAAGTTAGAGAATAGCGTGCCAGTGTTATTACATCAAGGATGGAAGATATCAGTAGTGCAGTAAGGGACTGCACCAAAATGTCGGAAGAGTCATTTTAGGTCCTCACTAATCTACAAGAGGACACTAATATCCAATGCCTAGATACAGAGGCGTGTGAACTCCAACAGTAGTATGACAGTGTCAAAGGGACCACATAGATGGTGGCCCTCACTCAGAGGCTTGCACGAATGTAAGAGGCCAAAGCGTTAAAAGAGCAAGTGGACACAACATGACACAGAGAAGCAGTTTCGAAGGCACGCATTTAGCCTTGGATTTACAAGGACTTCATCATTACATCAACAATTGAAGGCAAGCTCGCACAAATGCAGGGGATGCAGGAATAGATGTAGGGAAGCAGTTCCGACACTGTGGTCTCGGAACAATGCATACAAGAGATTCAACAGGCAACCACTTGGTGCAAGGCCGACCTTGCAGCTGTTCGAGCAGATTTGGAGGGCCTCTGTGCAAAGATCTCCACACCGATAGAGTGACTCGAGAGTGAGTCACGATGTTGGTGTTGGGGGCCTGTTGGGCGTGGAATCCCCCCAAGGCATGTTTTGGGGCTTAAAGCCCAAGTTTTGATAAGTCTATTATAGAGAGTCCATGAATTGTGTGTGTGGAGCACAAAGTAATAATAGAGTCATAGGGTTGTCTACCCTTGTTTTTGTAATGTAATGTCGGTTCAAGAAATCTACCCATGGTTCGCATCGGTTTAAAAGATCTACTCATGGTCCACGAACCATGGGATTTTATAAATAGAGTGAGGCTCTAAGTGTAGAAATAAGAATGAAGCATGATGAATCTAAGGAATTGATGAAGCATTGATTGAAAGTGTAAGTCGTGTCTTTGGGTTGTAGAGTAGGAGAAGGGTCTGTAGCTGAGTGCGTAGAGGCTTAGTAGTCCGCAGTTGAGTGTGTGGACCCCTGCAGCTGAGTGTGCAGGGTAGGTCAAGTCTGTAACTGTGGGAAGAATTACTAAAAGAGAAGTTTTACCATATTCTTGTGTATATTTTCCTGTTTTATGTATTATTGGGTATGAATTGCAAGCCTACTATTTCTTTATTGCACGAACTCATATGTATGTGCTGAATAAGTAAATATAATATAAGTCATCTGTTTATGCAAAGATAACTAAATGTGGTAAGAGGGTAAGTAATATCTTTGGTGTGACTTAGGAAATAAGTGAAGATCACTGCTACAGCAGTGTGGAAGTCCCACAGCCCCTGGTTAGGGCTGTGTGAAGGCAAATATGTCAAGGCACGAAGGCCAAGGAAGTGTGCGAAGTGACCTATGCAAGAGACTCATAGTTGGACCAAACGAACCCCTCAGACATCTCAAGGGTGCGAAAACTTGGTTCCATCACCCCCCATACTTCGAGTTAGACCTCAGTCTATGCTCCGTGGACTGTTGCTAAAAGGGCTAGTAGCACATGGATTTTTTTGGCTAATTAACTTTGAACCTGGGTCAGGCCCCAACAAGCCAACATAAATAATAACTATATATAATACATAATATTATTTAAATAAAAACAAATTCAAATTCCACCTTGGAGCCAACTAGGCAGTTTCACCTTCACATAGCCAAATTGGTGAATATCGAGGTGACACTTGTCATAGACCCATTCAGTGAAAAACAAAAAGGAATCCCCTTGATGACTAGACTGCTGATTGCACTACCATGTCATCATTTTGTCCTATTCTGTAAATTTTTTAGCTATTTAGGAAAATGTACAGCATGCCTTTTCTCCTCCATCTGAACTCTATTTTCAGTGAAATGAATTGCGTTGTGATCATCTTTACGACATGGACACAAATGTATAGTTTTTTAGCCAATACGCTACATTTGATTTTTGAGCTAAATACTGAGAAGATGATCATTTCTCCCCACTAGAAGCCTTTTGGACCCCAAAAGATACTATTATCTGACAAGTAGATGAGGGTACAACCCCCTCACCTTTTCAAGCTCGATCCAATTGGATTTTGATGAATTTATTTCCTTGAGCTCCTCTCTAAGAAAATCAACATTCACTTGCCTTGAGAACCCCGTCCTATACCTCTACTTGTATTTTCCCTTTTCAAGCTAATCTTGCACTGTTTTTTGTACCGTTTTCATTTGTTAATAGAAAAAAATGGATTTTTCCATGCCGCCATGAAAAGAAACACCCTTCTTACCAAGACGACATAACAAAATATAATGCAAATGGATGACAAATTTCACTACTTGGTTTTCTTGACTTGAGCCCTATTGTACATATTGCAAGTATGAAATTTTATTAACATAAATTTAATGTAAATCATAATGATGCCTTAATACAATAGTTACATAACAAATAGGCCTAACAAGCATAACAATGAAGTTGTTGCTTATACCTCTTTTGTACCTTCAAACAATGTGAAATTTTTGACAAACATCCATCCAATGAAAGTGCATGGATTGTTGCAACTTAATATTTACACCATGAAAATATTTTGAATGAAATAATATGGTGAAGTTGCTTACATAAACCTGAAACTCAAATGAACCTTTCAAGTTTGAAAGAGCATAAAAAATATTTGAACTGATCTTTTGGTTTGAAGCAACACATGCCTCTTGTTGTTTGCCTCCAAACTGGAAGACTTTGCACACACATGACAATGCATGCTAAGGAGCTTTGAAAGAAGAAATGTCAACAAAACCTCTCCTCCAACATTTGGTTTCTCCCAACAAACCTCTTATCAAAATGACAATCTTTGGCATTGACCAATCAACAATGGCATCCAACTTGTACAGGCTTTCCTTCCACTTACCTCCTCCAATATCATGGCCCAAACGCATCAAAGAAGTGAAATCTCACTTGTAATTTGATATATTCAAAACATCAAACAATTTTCCTTCATAGATGACATGTGCATAGGAAGACTTTCTAAACATGTTTATGTCACCCAAGTGGAAAAGTTCTTCAAGAAATGACTCTGTTTTTCCATAATTCAAATTCATGTATGTAATATAAGTCCTACAAAGAACATACAACATTAAAATCCATACAAACTATTATTGTTTGGTGTTATGTATATTCTTGCACTGACTTCTTATTACAACTTTGGTTTGGTGAAAACTACTCCTTTTGTCCTCTTTCTTGAAATACTTACCATTCCTCTCTGGAAACATAACCATCAGTTCACAACATGGCGTAAGGGATGATTGAATGTGTCCATTGTTCAACAAACTTTTGCATTGCATTGGTGTCTCCACACTTTGCAATTTTTTCAACCCTTGCATGCTAACATCACAAAGAGAAGCCTCTTATTGCAAAGATATTTCATGTGAAGTTTCTTTCTCGTTGAAGGACGATTCTTTCACAACTTGAAATACTTCATCACTTTGATGAACTGAACCAAACAAATCAGAATTGAAACTTGTATTACATGCAACAACATTTTCATAAACAATATCATCATTTGTCTTGAACATAAGAAGTACTAAAATTTTACTTGAATTCACTAGTCTTTTTTCCTCCCCTACATTAACCAAGGAAATGTTTAGTTTTTTGCGATGGGCTCTCACTATATATTCCACACCATCCTTGAACAAGTGGTACTTGTTCTCATGGTGGTAAAAGACTGCTTTTTGGTCATACAAATATGGAATACCCAACACCACACCTGAAATATCAAGCGGTACCACGTCTAACCCTACTTCATCAACAAAATTTGTAGTGATTGGAAACTTAAACAAACATTTTCTTTTAACCTATAAACTAGTGTCTCTTGTTATCCATCCCAAAGTGTATGGTTTATGGTGAGGTACAGTTTCAATATTCAATATGTTGACTAAGCCTTCAGAGATTAGATTTTATTGTGATCCACTATCAAAGAGTGTGTCAACCTTGGTGTGTTTAGATATGACCCTAACATGAAATAACTCAATTTGTCTCTTTTCATATGGAGTAGTAGTAGTGTTACAATTTTGTGAACTAGTGCTTGCAATATCTTGTTTTCCTTTGATTCCCATGACAGTGATTTTGTTTTCATCACCTGATTCAGAACCTAAATCTTCTTGAGTGATAGCAGTGGTTTTATGTTTCCCTTTATTGTTGAACTTATTTGGTCTCATTTCTGGATGCAATTTCTAGTAGTGGGCTTCATCATGCCCCTCTTTGGAACAATGTTTGCATGTGATTTTCTCCCCTTATTTCTTCACACTTGCATTCTTCTTTCCCTTCCATTTTCCTCCTTTCTCTTTCTCCTTACCCTTAGGTGAATTTTTATTACTATCCTCTTCATAAGTGTTCTTTCCTCTAGATTCAATATGCGTGACTTGCACACATACCTCATCTAAATTGCTTGGGTTAAACATAAGGATAGTATGTTTCAAATAGGAATGTAAACCCCCAATATATTATCAACAATGTATCTTGGGAATTCAAATTCACAACTAATAAGAAAGCCCTATTCCTAAACTCCTATGTATAATTTTGGATTGTTTGACCTTTAAGCTGCCTAAAATTCTACCAACTCATAATGGATTTTTACATATAGGTTAAAGTATAAAATTGTCCTTTAATTGCATAAACAAATTCAACCCAAGTGATGGACATCTTACCATCAATTCTCATTTCCTCTTGAGTCTTTGCCTCCCACCAAAGTAGTGCAAATCCTTCTAGCCTCAGTGAAGCCAACTGGATATTTATGTCGTCTTCTTGAAGGTTCTGAATTCTACATTTTACCTCCAACTATCAAATCCAATTGTCCAACTTTTTTGCATTCACCTCTCCATTGTAGATGGGAAGTTTGAATTTTATGTCCAATTTCAGTAATGGAGTTTTTCTTTTTTGGGTTTTGGAATGAGTATGGAAATTTTAGTAGTGGTAGTGGAATATGATGTTGTGTGAGATGATGGAGATGATGAGGAAGATTATGAGGATAGTGGAGATGGAGGTGGATTTCCACCATTCCTTTTGGAATCCTTCTTCTCATCTTTTTTGTCCTCTGAGGTTCCTTCTCCATGTGGAGGTTTAGAACTCTGTCCATCCATTTTGCTATTCCTCTCTTCATAGAGGACTTTAACCATCTTAGTCAAAGTATAGAAATCTTTCTTAAACTCTTCCACTTCTGAAGAGGGACCTTCAAGCTCTCTTTTTCCAGACATAATGGCTATGGATTCAGGCTTAGAAATTTGTACTGATTCTACCTCTTCAATCTCAGTTGAAGGAAAAACTTGAGGAGCTTCAAGTGTAGTTGGATTTAGAACTTTGGGTGGTGGATATTGTGGCCTTGTGTCTCTCCTTCTTTTGGGAATTACCTCAGGAGTTGCAACCAATAGCTTCCCTTCTCCTCTCAGCAACATTAACCTTGTAAGCATCACAACTTTGCAACCATTAAAATCCTAATTGTACATACTCAAGAAATCAAGCAATTCAACCTTGAGCTCTGATACCAACTTGATATGTTTTTGTATGATTAGTTTTTCTACACTAATAACAATTATAGATTTATAAACATGTGCTTTCTTCTTTCTTTTTGTGTTGAGGTTTCCTTAGTTGTTGGTGCTTACAAACAAGTAAATTTCCTTAAGTTTAACAAGACATTCATGAAAAAAATAGCTTCAAGAACTAATAATGAGCAAAAAACATGTACAATGCAGCAAACCATCAAAGAGACACATTAACATAATGTTTTGATGAAGGAGTTTACCCCTCCTGGGTTCCATCTCCTTGGTTTAGCTTCCATGGCTTAGGCCTCTATATTACCTCAATGTCACTAAAATGTTGTTTACAAATCTCTATGGCTCCTGATACCTACACCAATGTGTTCAGAATGACAAAATTAGCTTAAAACACTTCTTTTTGAGCTCAATTCGATCGAAAAATGATCAAATTATGGCTCAAACAGTGTTTCCTAGAAAATCTCCCCTAATTCTGGAATAACCCCAGTTAGCCTCGCCATTTTTGGAGTTATCGCCAAATTGGGAGGTCCACCAAACTAATCACCACTCTTAATTTCACAATTAATTAGATTAATTGTAGATTATTTAAGTGTTAATCTTGTTTTAGTGCACTAAGCGTGTTTTATAGGCGCAGTTAGGTTGTTGACTGCTGATGGCCTTCATATGCAATTAAATATAAAAACATGGAATTTTTTTTCAAATCATGCACGATGGTTCATTGATATGGTATGGAGTTTAGGTGGGGGAGGTCACGGTTTCAAAACCCACCTCTACCCATCCCATATACTTTTTCCATATTAAATTTATGCAACATATATATATTTCAAACCATATGTAAAAATATTGAGCTACAAATTTATTCGTTGACATTTATATAGTTTGGAACTTTGGTTAAATGTGTATTTACGGATTTGAATATTAATGTTTAATATATGTGTATATA
>APFE031168056.1:60687-91357 GCA_000404065.3 Pinus taeda | reverse complement strand
CCACACCACTGCCAATTTCACCATCTTCGCCCACATCTTCGCCCATACCACCTCCACCACCACCACGAGTTAATGTTGTAGCCGTGATAAAGTTGCCGGTGTTCAAGGGAGTAGGAAATGAAGATTAGGACCAGTTTTGGTTCATGATAAAAGTTGTATGGGAAGCGCAGTGTGTCATGGATGACAATATAAAGAAAGCAACGTTGGTCAGCGCTCTACAAGATCGCACGCTGACCTAGTATATTAAGCATTCTAATGACAATTTGAATGCAGGGATCGCACACATCCAAACTGCACTGAACCGAGAATTTAGGAGACCAAAGTTAGAGGTGCAAGTCAATCATTGGGTTCAAGGAGATCACGATGCTACCAGGAGAGACTCCTTTGAAGTTATATCAAAGATTGAAGTGCACAATTCACGAAGCTAATATGACTTTGAAAAATGGACAACATCACAAATGGTTTGTAGCATCTCTAACACCACATTTAAGGAATGCCTTGTCACAGCAAAGGCTAACAACTCAGGGTGAGGCCTTGGAGATCGCGATGAGACTGAACGAAAGCCCGATACAAGATTCTAGCCTAGGAGTTCAGCAGATCCACGTGTAGTTGAAAAACTTGTGCCTTGAAATGCAGAGTCTGAAACAAGACAAAACAACTCGCCCAAAAGTGCATGACGAGGTATGGTGTGTAAAGTGAAAGGGTCAAGGACATGACAAGGACCACTACCTGGTGTTTGCAAATTATCTCGTGGGAGGAGGACCAATGATGTTTAGACCAGAGGCACAAGAATGACCTAGCACGATGCTTACCTTGTGGTGTATGATTTGTCAAATAGGAGGAAAACATGCTACAGACAACTGCCATTTGTTGTAGAAGTACACACAGAATTCGCAACAGTGGTTTTGTGATTTCTATAGGTCAGTAGGACATGATAAGCACACCTGTAGAAGCTATTAATTGATGATGATTAGGACTCCCACCTACAGAGTTCAAACTGAAATGTGTCCCCTTGACTAGAACACAGGGATGGCACGAACCGAATTTCAAGGGCACAGACAAGGCTGAGGTGGAGGAGGACCTGGAAGAGGTTGTAGACATTTGATATGTTACAATTACAGAGGGATAGGACATTATTCCCGTGATTGTATGAATCTGACGTGTCCATCATGCTTGTATTGTACATTGTTTGATCATGAGATAGAGGATTGTCCCACACTAATAGCAAGGCTGCGTGACAAGGGAGCGCTCCAACCTCCCCCGATTTAGAACCTGCAAATGATGAGGTCTAAGCCACGCGAGGAAGACCCCAACGTAAACATTGTGCTCCAAAGTGGAATTACGACAGGGGATGACAAAGGCAAGCAACCTGAAGATAGTACTTGGGTTTTCAAGGCTCTAACAAAAGAACTAGAGTTTGATTTGGAGCCCGCTATGGTAACCTTCATGGAAGCTTGGAAGAGCTTTGCTGATGCCTTCACTTCAGGAAGCAAAGATAGGTTGAAGTCGGAGATGGATCCCTCGATGCTCATGATGTTCCTAGAAATAGGCGTGAAGCTGCTGCATGACAGAAAGGCTGTAAAGGGACTACAGAAACTCATAAATAGATGCACTGGGACTGCGCTAGGAGAACTGCGTGTAGTCAAGAATATTGGAAAGCACACGACGAGGATGGGAAGAGAAATGAGGTTGACCATGAAGATTGGAGAATATGAGATGGACCAAGTGATTATGGACCTAGGATCAGATGCGAATGTTTTGCCGAAGCAGACATGGTAGTGCATGGGAAGGCCTATGCTGAACTGGTCTCCTATCTAGCTATGAATGGCGAACCAACAAAAGATCCCACCTATGGGAAGACTGCTGGGAATCATCATGGACATTGAAGGAGAAAGCATGCTGGCAGATTTTGAAGTGATAAAGATTGTTGATGATAGCAATCCCTATCCTACGCTATTAGGAATAGATTGGGCCACTAACATGAACGGGGCGATAAATCTGAAGAAGCACAAGATGATTTTTGGGAAGAAGTATTTCCATGTAATCATACCTTTGGACCCTATAAAAGGATTGCACTACACGGAGCCAGTGCCCGACTATGAAAGCGATGACGAGTTGGATTGAATCTACAAGATAACCGCGTGAGAGAAAGACTAGGTAAATCCCACCATGGATGAACTAATCTCATGGGAGTATGAAAGCTCTTGTACATCAGATTTGGATGAAGAGATAGAGCGATGGCAGAACTAGTTACGTGAGGTAAAATCACTCAAATGTAACATGATGACAAGATAGTTGTGCTGCGTATTGACAAAGGTAAGGGATCTGCTTACTTATGATGGGTTAAGTGAGGTAGATGTCTTGCTGAATAGATTCAAAAGAGAAGTGTTGGAATAGCAACACTTCAAGGCTTTGAAATGGGTAATGCACACTATGTCCGTGAGGTGGTGGGGCACGCACCAAGGAAGCTTCAGGGAATGGCGCAAATGCATGAGACTGATGCACATATGATTTAGGAAGCCTCAGATGCAATTAACAAACAATATTGTTGGACAAAACAATTTGTGCGCACACCTATCCAGATGGGTATAAGAATATGTTACAAAACCTGCACAGATGCACACAGACTTCACATTAGGAGACATGGTTAGTAAACATGTGTCGGTGAGGAAATTGCGAGAATGACCCCTCAGGTTGGAACAATGTATGATGGAAAGAACGAGTGGGTAGAAGGTTATCCTTGCAGAAGCCTTTAACAAAGTATGTGAAGCGCTGAACAAAGTATATGATGCACAGTGGACTAATTGGGACTTGCACGTACCAGCGGTTCTGTGGGCTTATAGGAAAACATGCAAGAAACGGACGGAGCAAACGCCTTTGGGGTTGGAGTATGGAGTGAATGTTGTAATTCCCAAAGTATAAGATGCCTAGTCATCGCATAGCAACACCGGTAGATATGACAGCTCGCGGGGCCTTGGAAGAAGGGAGCGCACAACTGAGCGAAGCAGAACACTTGGGACCTAAGGAAGAAATCCAACAGGGTAATCTTAGGCTCCAAGAACTTATCAAAGAAAGGGTGCAATTAAGGGAGAAAAGTGCTCTAATGGAAGTGGAAGTCAAGAAGCTTGAGGATGAAATCAAGAAGGATTTTCTCGATAAGAAAACTAGGGTGATAAAACAAGGTGCACACGATCATGTTGACGAATTTGGGGACAACCATCGAGAGTTGATAAACCTAATTCCTTGGATTGGACCACATATTACTAAAGGGATCACCCATGATGGCGCACTGGAGATGATAAAGTGTCTTACATAGCCAGTAATAATCGAAGGTGGATGTTTTCCAGGAAAAATGATGGATGACCAGTTGAAACCCTACACAGGTGGCATAACCACCTCACTATCCATGGGAAGTATAGTCTTAGTGCTCTAGGAAGCTGAAATGAGGTGCAAGACTATAAAGTACTCTGCCCAGGAGCTACGTGATGTCGAGGCTGCATGCATGAGCAAAGTGTCACAAGGTTTGTGACTGTGCAAGGGGGGCTTCGTTGCCACACAGGTTGGGCAAAACGTGACTGTTGGAGTCACTATTCACAATGTGATGCTTGACTTGGGACCAAATGGAGTAGGTGGTTGGAATTTAATACACACTTTATTGGCAAGATTTGGGAAAATCTGCTGCCAAGGGAGAATTAATGAATCGGATTTGGGGGGAGCAGTCGAATTCAAATTCAAAAGGTGCTATAAATTACAAAGGGTTTCCCAACAAATAACACTTGGTCATTTGTGAATTGAGCTATCGTATGCCCCACATATTCTCATCCAAGACCTGGTTGCCCCTTGCAAAGTGTTGATTGAGCCCCTAATTGACCAATTGAGAGATTTCTAGACGAGCAAGATAGCAGTGTTTAAAGAAGCTAGGGAAATTGTAGAGATGACAATCGAAGAGGCCACGCAAGCCCTAACCATAGAAGATGCCTCAAAAGGCGCTGGGATTGTGGCAGAAATCCCTAAATCACCACATATTCCGAGGCTAAAAAAAGACAAACAACTGATGATTCCAGTGCATGTGTCCCCTCACAACCTGCTACGCACCAGATTAATGATCAAGGAAAAAGGGAAAGTAGTTAACTTGGAAACTGACGAGGAGGAGGAAGACCTAGAGGACCGCATAATTGAAGAAGATGAGGACGAGGTCATGGAGGAAGCAATTGAGCCTGCACACCCTCCAATAAAGCAGCCCGCGTGTATTCCTTGATGGAAGGGGAAGGTGAAACTTCCCAAGGACCTCAACAAGAGTAAGAGCTCTCTCCAGACTCCGCTCCTCCTAGATGACATCATCTTTGAAGGCACGCACCTGGGATGGGTGCCAAACTTGAAGTTTGAAGATTGGGATCTCACCGACCATGAGAAATTCCCTCACCTAGAGACTGTGTAGCTCATGAAGCCCAAGAAAAACACCACGACGGGTATATAGTATTGGACCCATGAAAGTGGTTACGCAGAGTGGAAAAAGTAGGGTTATTAAACCTGGTCTAGGTGTTGCATTTCCACCCTGCCCCAATGATGACATTCATCATCAAAAAGCTTCTCTACCTAGTGCATAGTGGGTGTTTATGATTGGAGGAGCCCATCCCCATCATAGACAACTTAATCCAGTGCATTACTTGGTTCTTGTGCAAAGGATAGGACCCCACAGACATCTCGGTGGGGAAGAGTTGTGATTTGGCCATCACAGAGGCCATGAAGAAGAAATACAAGCTGGAAAAGAAGAAGAGGGACTACACAATCTCCAGTATCAACAACAAAGCATTCAGGGTGGTGACTCAGATACTGGCGGGTAAGGTCATGCGGAAGTGCTGCGCAGACAAGGTACTTGTGCCAGTGGTGGCACTTGCTGAGCAGTGCATAGAGGGGGTCCAATTTAACTTGTCTGAATTCTTGTGTAAGGAGTTCCTAGAAAATTTCCACGAGGCATAGCAACAAGGAAAAACGTTCCACTATGCATGGCTTCTGCTATCCATAGTGTTGGTGGCAGGGGAATTACTGGAGGAAAGCCAGTTCCCCACAATTGCAAGGGATCTGTCGGAGGCAGCAAAGTACGCTTCGCTATGGGCCACTAAAGACGCAAACCGGGTTTGTGACAGTAAGATACTTTGGGTGTTCATGGAGATAAAAATCAGAATGGGGATTAAACCTAAGCCACGGTTATCACCTACTGTCTACAATAGCCTGCAAATTTTAGCAGAATCTAAAGTGGACTTCCACCACATATACCTCAGGGTGCACAAGGACCCTGCGAAGAATTTGAGCAATCTATCCTTCATAGCCACTAATATGTGATTTTTGATGTACTAGAGATGTGGCCACCAAAATGGCATGCCCCAGACATCACCGTGGTGGAAAAGTCGGTTGCGTAGAAGAGGAAGGAGGAGGCCAAACTGCACATGACATAGTTGGCAGAAAAAATAAGGCAAGAAGCAGTAGTAGTAAAAGTGCAGGAGGCACGGGATGCTGCGCAGGCAACATAAGAAAAAAAAACAATTGTAGCAGTAGTAGCACAGAAGATAGTAGAAAAGGCGTGCGAGGGCCAGAAGTCGCCTCTACTTGAGCAGAGAAAGACATGGAAACAGAGGAAGAAGAGGGTGGCACAGACCCACACACTGCGTCAACATAATTGAAGTGACGTTGCCTCAGTGAGCGGATGGGGCTGCGCAAGAAGGTGAAAACATCCAAGCTGTCGATCGACCTATCACCCTTACTGAGGGTGATCTGCATGATATAGGAGAGACGGTGCACGATGTCACCACTGAGGCCCTATAGAGCTTCATGGAGGAGAATCAGATTATGTTGGGGGCCCTTTGAGTGCATATTCAAGAGCTGTAGGTGTGCACTCCTTAGGTTGGTACTCTTTCGACCAGCCTCGTAGTAGGGATAGCTGGAACTAAGGAAATGCTACGCGGTTGGACAACCAACTCAATAGTGCTACCAGAGTGAGCATTGGTTGCAACAAATGAGGCTGACAGGCCTACAATAACGCACTAAAAGGTATTGGGATTAACATTGTTGTGCTCCCACGGGAGATGCTCTATGTTCTGCAGGATGGGATTACTGCAAAAATGCGGGCCAAGGAGAGCTGCGCGTTGTAGGTGCTGAGCAAACAGACGATCAACATGGAACAGTTGAGTTTGCAGTGTGATGAGGCTATATTGCAAAACAAGTAGATGGTACAAGCACTGGAAGAAGCTTGCTAGATGGTCCGCGAGTTGGCCATCCCAGCAGATGCACCAGGAGAGGCACGCATCCACGGATTAGCAATAGGGGTATGCTAGGCACGAGAAGAAATAGCCAAGATTCAGCTGGAGCTGAACCTTTAGATAGCAGAGCTGTGATTGAGGGCACAACCATCCACCCCTCCAGAAGTTAGAGAATAGCATGCCAGTGTTATTACATCAGGGATGGAAGATATCAGTAGTGCAGTAAGGGACTACACCAGAATGTTGGAAGAGTCATTTTAGGTCCTCACCAATCTACAAGAGGACACTGATATCCAACGCCTAGATACAGAGGCATGTGAGCTCCAACAGTAGTATGACAGTGTCAAAGAGACCACACAGATGGTGGCCCTCACTCAGAGGCTTGCATGAATGTAAGAGGCCAAAGCATTAAAAGAGCAAGTGGACACAACACGACACAGAGAAGTAGTTTCGAAGGCACGCATTCAGCCTTGGATTTACAGGGCCTTCGTCCTTACATCAACAATTGAAGGCAAGCTCGCACAAATGCAGGGGATGCAGGAATAGATGTAGGGAAGCAGTTCCGACACTGTGGTCTCAGAACAATGCGTACAAGAGATTCAACAGGCAACCACTTGGCACGATGCTGACCTTGCAGCTGTTCGAGCAGAGTTGGAGGGCCTCTGTGCAAAGATCTCCACACCGATAGAGTGACTCAAGAGTGAGTCACAATGTTTGTGTTGGGGGCCTGTTGGGCATGGAATCCCCCCAAGGCATGTTTTGGGGCTTAAAGCCCAAGTTTTGACTATGTCTATTATAAAGACTCCATGAATTGTGTGTGTGGAGCACGAAGTAATAATAGAGTCATAGGGTTGTCTACCCTTGTTTTTGTAATGTAATGTCGGTTCAAAAAATCTACCCATGGTTCGCATCGATTTGAAAGATCTACTCATGGTCCACGAACCATGGGATTTTATAAATAGAGTGAGGCTCTAAGTATAGAAATAAGAATGAAGCATGATGAATCTAAGGAATTGATGAAGCATTGATTGAAAGTGTAAGTCATTTATTTGGGTTGTAGAGTAGGAGAAGGCTCTGTAGCTGAGTGCGTAGAGGCTTAGTAGTCCGCAGTTGAGTGCGTGGACCCCTGCAGCTGAGTGTGCAGGGTAGGGCAAGTCTGTAACAGTGGGAAGAATTACTAAAAGAGAAGTTTTACCATATTCTTGTGTATCTTTTCCTGTTTTATGTATTATTGGGTATGAATTGCAAGCCTACTATTTCTTTATTGCACGTACTCATATGTATGTGCTGAATAAGTAAATATAATATAAGGCATCTGTTTATGCAAAGATAACTAAATGTGATAAGAGGATAAGTAATATCTTGGGTGTGACTTAGGAAATAAGTGGAGATCACTGCTACAACAGTGTGGAAGTCCCACAGCCCCTGGTTAGGGCTGTGCGAAGGCAAATATATCAGGGCACGAAGGCCAAGGAAGTGCGCGAAGTGACCTATGCAAGAGACTCATAGTTGGACCAAATGAACCCCTCAGACATCTCAAGGGTGCGAAAACCTGGTTCCATCACCACCCATACTTCGGGTTAGACCTCAGTCTATGCTCCGTGGACTGTTGCTGAAAGGGCTAGTAGCACATGGATTTTTTTGGCTAATTAACTTTGAACCTGGGTCAGGCCCCAACAAGCCAACATAAATAATAACTATATATAATATATAATATTATTTAAATAAAAACAAATTCAAATTCCACCTTGGAGCCAACTAGGCAGTTTCACCTTCACATAGCCAAATTGGTGAATATGGAGGTGAAACTTGTCATAGACCCATTGGGTGAAAAACAAAAAGGATTCCCCTCGCTGACTAGACTGCTGATTGCACTACCATGTCATCATTTTGTCCTATTCTGTAAATTTTTTAGCTATTTAGGAAAATGAACAACATGCCTTTTCTCCTCCATTTGAACTCTATCTTCAGTGAAATGAATTATGTTGTGATCAACTTGACGACATGGACACAATTGTATAGTTTTTTAGCCAATACGCGAAATTTGATTTTTGAGCTAAATACTGAGTAGATGATCATTCTTCCCCACTAGAAGCCTTTTGGATCCCAAAAGATACTATTATCTAACAAGTAGATGAGGGTACAACCCCCTCACCTTTTCAAGCTCGATCCAATTGGATTTTGATGAATTTATTTCCTTGAGCTCCTCTCTAAGAAAATCAACATTCACTTGCCTTGAGAACCCCTTCCTATACTTGTACTTGCCTTTGCCCTTTTCAAGCTAATCTTGCACTGTTTTTTTTACCATTTTCATTTGTTAATAGAAAAACATGGATTTTTCCATGCCGCCATGAAAAGAAACACCCTTCTTACCAAGACGACATAACAAAATATAAAGCAAATGGATGACAAATTTCACTACTTGGTTTTCTTGACTTGAGCCCTATTGTACATATTGAAAGTATGAAATTTTCTTAACATAAATTTAATGTAAATCATAATGATGCCTTAATACAATAGTTACATAACAAATAGGCCTAACAAGCATAACAATGAAGCTGTTGCTTATACCTCTTTTGTACCTTCAAACAATGTGAAATTTTTGACAAACATCCATACAATGAAACTGCATGGATTGTTGCAACTTAATATTTACACCATGAAAATATTTTGAATGAAATAATATGGTGAAGTTGCTTACATAAACCTGAAACTCAAATGAACCTTTCAAGTTTGAAAGAGCATAAAAAAGATTTGAACTGATCTTTTGGTTTGAAGCAACACATGCCTCTTGTTGTTTGCCTCCCCACTGGAAGGCTTTGCACACACATGACAATGCATTCTAAGGAGATTTGAAAGAAGAAATGTCAACAAAACCTCTCCTCCGACATTGGGTTTCTCCCAACAAACCTCTTATCAAAATGATGATCTTTGGCATTGACCAATCAACAATGGCATCCAACTTGTACAGGCTTTCCTTCAACTTACCTCCTCCAATATCATGGTCCAAACGCATCAAAGAAGTGAAACCCGACTTGTAATTTGATATATTCAAAACATCAAACAATTTTCCTTCATAGATGACATGTGCATAGGAAGACTTTCTAAACATGTTTATGTCACCCAAGTGGAAAATTTCTTCAAGAAATGACTCTGTTTTTCCATAATTCAAATTCATGTATGTAATAGAAGTCCTACAAAGAACATACAACATTAAAATCCATACAAACCATTATTGTTTGGTTATGTATATTCTTGCACTGACTTCTTATTACAACTTTGGTTTGGCGAAAACTACTCCTTTTGTCCTCTTTCTTGAAATACTTACCATTCCTCTTTGGAAACATAACCATCAGTTCACAACATGGCGTAAGGGATGATTAAATGTGTCCATTGTTCAACAAACTTTTGCATTGCATTGGTGTCTCCACACTTTGCAATTTTTTCAACCCTTGCATGCTAACATCACAAATAGAAGCCTCTTATTGCAAAGATATTTCATGTGAAGTTTCTTTCTCATTGAAGGACGATTCTTTCACAACTTGAAATACTTCATCACTTTGATGAACTGAACCAACCAAATATGAATTGAAACTTGTATTACATGCAACAACATTTTCATAATCAATATCATCATTTGTCTTGAACATAAGAAGTACTAAACTTTTACTTGAATTCACTAGTCTTTTTTCCTCCCCTACATTAACCAAAGAAATGTTTAGTTTTTTGCGATGGGCTCTCACTATATACTCCACACCATCCTCGAACAAGTGGTACTTGTTCTCATGGTGGTAAAAGACTGCTTTTTGGTCATACAAATATGGAATACCCAACACCACACCTGAAATATCAAGCGGTACCACGTCTAGCTCTACTTCATCAACAAAATTTGTAGTGATTGGAAACTTAAACAAACATTTTCTTGTAACCTATAAACTAGTGTCTCTTGTTATCCATCCGAAAGTGTATGGTTTATGGTGAGGTACAGTTTCAAGATTCAATCTGTTGACTAAGTCTTCAGAGATTAGATTTTATTGTGATCCACTATCAAAGAGTGTGTCAACCTTGGTGTGTTTAGATATGACCCTAACATGAAATAACTCAATTTGTCTCTTTTCATATGGAGTAGTAGTAGTGTTACAATTTTGTGAACTAGTGCTTGCAATATCTTGTTTTCCTTTGATTCCCATGACAATGATTTTGTTTCCATCACCCGATTCAGAACCTAAATCTTCTTGAGTGATAGCAGCGGTTTTATGTTTCCCTTTATTGTTGAACTTATTTGGTCTCATTTCTGGATGCAATTTCTAGCAGTGGGCTTCATCATACCCCTCTTTGGAACAATGTTTGCATGTGATTTTCTCCCCTTATTTCTTCACACTTGCATTTTTCTTTCCCTTCCATTTTCCTCCTTTCTCTTTATCCTTACCCTTAGGTGAAGTTTTATTACTATCCTCTTCATAAGTGTTTTTCCTCTAGATTCAATATGCGTGACTTGCACACATACCTCATCTAAATTGTTTGGGTTAAACATAAGGATAGTATGTTTCAAATAGGAATGTAAACCCCCAATATATTATCAACAATGTATCTTGGGAATTTAAATTCACTCCTAATAACAAAGCCCTTTTCCTCAACTCCTATGTATAATGTTGGATTGTTTGACCTTTAAGCTGCCTAAAATTCTACCAACTCATAATGGATTTTTACATATAGGTTAAAGTATAAAATTGTCCTTTAATTGCATAAACAAATTCAACCCAAGTGATGGACATCTTACCATCGATTCTCATTTCCTCTTGAGTCTTTTCCTCCCACCAAAGTAGTGCAAATCCTTCTAGCCTCAGTGAAGCCAACTGGATATTTATGTCGTCTTCTTGAAGGTTTTGAATTCTACATTTTACCTCCAACTATCAAATCCAATTGTCCAACTTTTTTGCATTCACCTCTCCATTGTACATGGGAAGTTTGAATTTTATGTCCAATTTCAGTAATGGGGTTTTTCTTTTTTCGGTTTTGGAATGAGTATGGAAATTTTAGTGGTGGTAATGGAATATGATGTTGTGTGAGATGATGGAGATGATGAGGAATATTATGAGGATAGTGGAGATGGAGGTGGCTTTCCACCATTCCCTTTGGAATCCTTCTTCTCATCTTTTTTGTCCTCTGAGGTTCCTTCTCCATGTGGAGGTTTAGAACACTGTCCATCCATTTTGGTGTTCCTCTCTTCATAGAGGACTTTAACCATATTAGTCAAAGTATAGAAATCTTTCTTAAACTCTTCCCCTTCTGAAGAGGGACCTTCAAGTTCTCTTTTTCCAGACATAATGGCTATGAATTCAGGCCTAGAAATTTGTACCGATTCTACCTCTTCAATCTCAGTTGAAGGAAAAACTTGAGGAGCTTCAAGTGTAGCTGGATTTAGAACTTTGGGTGGTGGATATCGTGGCCTTGTGGCTCTCCTTCTTTTGGGCATTACCTCAGGAGTTGCAACCAATAGCTTCCCTTCCCCTCTCAGCAACATTAACCTTGTAAGCATCACAATTTTGCAACCATTAAAATCCTAATTGTACATACTCAAGAAATCAAGAAATTCAACCTTGAGCTCTGATACCAACTTGATATGTTTTTGTATGATTATTTTTTCTGCACTAATAACAATTATAGATTTATAAACATGTGCTTTCTTCTTTCTTTTTGTGTTGAGGTTTCCTTAGTTGTTGGTGCTTACAAACAAGTAAATTTCCTTAAGTTTAACAAGACATTCATGAAAAAAATAGCTTCAAAAACTAATAATGAGCAAAAAACATGTACAATGCAGCAAACCATCAAAGAGACACATTAACACAATGTTTTGATGAAGGAGTTTACCCCTCCTGGGTTACATCTCCTTGGTTTAGCTTCCATGGCTTAGGCCTCTATATTACCTCAATGTCACTAAAATGTTGTTTACAAATCTCTATGGCTCCTGATACCTACACCAATGTGTTCAGAATGACAAAATTAGCTTAAAACACTTCTTTTTGAGGTCAATTCGATCGAAAAATGATCAAATTATGGCTCAAACAGTGTTTCCTAGAAAAGCTCCCCTAATTCTAGAATAACCCCAGTTAGCCTCGCCATTTTTGGAGTTATCGCCAAATTGGGAGGTCCACCAAACTAATCACTGCTCTTAATTGCACAATTAATTAGATTAATTGTAGATTATTTAAGTGTTAATCTTGTTTTAGTTCACTAAGCGTGTTTTATAGGCGCGGTTAGGTTGTTGACTACTGATGGCCTTCATACGCAATTAAATATAAAAACATGGATTTTTTTTTCAAATCATGCACGATGGTTCATTGATATGGTATGGAGTTCAGGTGTGGGAGGTCATGGTTTCAAAACCCACCTCTACCCATCCCATATACTTTTTCCATATTAAATTTATGCAAAATATATATATTTCAAACCATATGTAAAAATATTGAGCTACAAATTTATCCGTTGACATTTATATAGTTTGGAACTTTGGTTAAATGTGGATTTACGGATCTGAATATTAATGTTTAATATATATATATATATATATATATATATTAATATATATATATATATATATTATTATATATATATATATATATATATAATATATATATATATATATAATATATATAAACTATAAATCTAAAATATAACTATATATATATATGATAATATTAAATAAAAGCAAATTCAAATTCCACCTTGGAGACAACTAGGCAATTTCACCTTCACATAGCCAAACTAGCGAATCTAGAGGTGACACTTGTCACAACCCCATTGGGAGAAAACTAGAGAAGATTCCCCTTTCTAACTTGTCTGCTGACTCGACTTCTATGTCATCATTCTGTCCTATTCTGCATTTTTTTTAATTATTTAGGAAAATGAATAGTAAGTCTTTTCTCCTTCATCCAAACTCCATTTTCAGTGAAACAAATTACGTTGCGATCATCTTGACGAGACATACGCAGTCATATAATTTTCAAGCCAATATGAGAAATTTGATTTTTGAGCTAAATAATGAGCACCTGATCAGTTAACCAAGAGACTTAGGGGATAAAGATTGATTTGTCAACCCCTTTTTTTACTAAAATTTGAGCATATTATATTAGTAAATTGTGTTGTTTTTGTTAGTTTCTTGCATATTTGTGATGTTGTTGTTGACTCATCCTTTAGAGTCTTTGGTTCTATTCATGAATTACAAATAGCATTTTAAACGAATCCACATTAGAAAGCAAACATACCAAAACCAAATAAGGTCAAAGGGTTATAACGATTTCCACATAATAGATTGTCTCTTAAAGTCTCTTACACCCTTTTTACTTTGTGCAATAGGATATATCCTCCTCACCAAACTAAATAAAGATTACTACTACACCTATGATAGTTCCTAGGAAATGATGTAAAAAATTAGGACCCCTTTATTATCGTTGTAATTTCTCAAAGAGGTAGTTAGAGAGATTGTGAAATTAAATGTTAACTTGGTGATTATAAAGGACTAGTGAGTTGTTATGTACTTAGTGAGAATAATATGGGGTACCTTGGGAGGCACCCAAGGGAATAATGAATGTAATGTGGCTATAAAAATGGACTATGCCCACTTTGTAAGTAGAAATAAATAATATAATAATAACAAGTATTTGGTGTAAGAACCTTAGGAATACTCATTAGAAAGTATACTATAATTTGAGTATCATTTTATTAGATGTGTTCAGTTGTATTGTGTTTTAGTAAGCTTGTCTTGTGGAGTGATTCCTTACATAAGGAGTATTTGATGGTGTTACCCTACCTTGAAGGTTACTCTCTCTATATTCTTAGTGTATTTCATGGTGAATGCCCTTTTTATCTTTGATGTTTCATGCTTATATTGGAATTTTTCATGGTGGATTTTCTCGTATATCTTTGAAGTTTTACTATAAGTGGTGTTAGAGTGATTTCGTAGGTAGAAAATGGGAAAATTTTGGGGCACATGTTTGGAAAAAAAACAAAAGTTATTTTTGTTAATTTTTTATGGGGAAAAGAGGAGGGCATAATTTAGGTCAATTTCTGAAAATTTTTGTGAATAATTTAAATAATCTAATCCATTGAATGGATTCTTCTTGAAAAAAACATTAAATTTAAAAAAAAATGTCTCAAACAAAGATTAGGAAGTGTAGTTATCAACAATTGAAAATCAACATTTTTTAGAGCTTTCATATGTGTGAATTTAACTTGTTGAATTCATGTCAATTTCAAGAAAATTGTGCATAATTTGAATAATATAATACAAGGAATGAATTTATCTCACAAAAATATCCAAATTAAAAAAAAAGTAGGTCATCCAAAATAGAGTCTAGGAAGTGAAGTTCTCAACAATTTTTTTAGGGTTTTTGCAAGTGCAAATTTCACTAGAAGAATTCAAACAATTTTTGTATCTAGTGACGACCATGAGTTTTGTAGATTGGACATATTTTGATAGAGAGCATATATTTCAATAAAACCATTTCCAAAAGATCTAAAGAATTGGCAAAATTTCATAGTCTGGGCTCTAATGATAAATCCAAGGTGTACAACACAAGTTATGGTTAATTTACATCTCGGTCCTTGAGCCCTAACTACATAAAAGATCTCGATTAAAAAGTAAGTGATTCTCTTTGAAAGTCCAGTTATGGTTTTGGGTTTTCAATATCTATTTTACAAGAAAAGATGATGGTCTTAATATTAAAGAAAACACAAACATAATGAAGTTTAATGGGATAAAGGGATGGAAATTGTAGGTATGCATGTATTTAAAAGATGATTAATTCATATGGTGGAACTCAATTAACCATATTAATGCATGGGAAATTACAGATGAAAATTTTGAAAAAACAATTCGAGATAAGTGGTCTCATGTTATGAAGAAGGATACGAAAAGCACTAGGAATTTACTTTCACATGACAACTTCATATTATAGGCTCATGGATGTATTCAATAAAAGAATGTCATTTTTTGTATTAACCCTTATTGCAAGCATAGTTTCATTAATGTTAACTTGTCTAAAATTTTGCAAGTTCCCACAAAAAATACTCAAAGCATACACATTGATGGTAAAAATATTCAAATTTTTAAAAATTTGAAGGTTTCCCTAGATAAATATATGTTGCATTCAGATGATGTGGATATTGTTTTGGGATATCCTTGGATGGAATCGTTGGGTAAAATTAATATTAATGTGCAAAATAAGTTTTTGAATCTTTATACAAGAAAAAAAAAGATCACATTGTGGGATATGTCTCTTAGTAAGCCAAAAGGGTCTAAAAGGCTATATAAAGAAATGGAGAAAATAGTTGTAGTACACAACAACATATCAAATGAACAATCCATAGTTGAATTAGAAGAGATTGTAGAAGTAATTAAATAAAAGCCAAAGGTAGGGCATGAAAATGAAGATGAAGGTAATGAACTACATATTGAAGAGTTACATAAAGAAGAATCAAATGAAGAATTAGAACTCAAGCTAGATGATGAACCTATAGAAGCATTTGAAAAAAAGCACTAGGATGGTTTTAAAAGGAAGAAACAACTAATGAATCACGTATTGAAAAATCAAAGAAAGATGATCCAATAGCAAAAGTTTCTATATATCTCCACCTATACCACTCTCATAAACAATAGTCATAAAATAAAGGGCATGAGAAACTTACTATGGATCAACATGGAACTAGAAAAGAAAATGGTATGGAGGTAGAGCAAGGAATAAAAGTAATACATGGAGATACAAAGCAGTGCAATGAAGACGTGGATCCAAAGAAAAAACTAGAATCAATATCAAGGAAATTTTATAGTTGGACCACACCTCCACATTTCACTAGGATGGACGGATGCTTGTGCATGATACCAATTGGCTACATTTCTCAATAGGCCATATTATATGGATTTTTCCCATGTTTTGAAGAAGAAACATGCCGAGGGGGGTGGAATGTAATGTACCTAGGGAGGATAATAGGGAGTATCTAGGGAGGTACGCAAGGGAATAATGAATGTAATGTGGCCATAATAATGGAATAGGCCCACTTTATAATAAAATGAAATATTATAATAGTAATGGGCATTTGGCATAACAACATTAGGAATAATCATGACAAATTGTAAATACAAATGAATATCATTGTATTGGAGGTGTGTTAAGTTGTATTGTCTTTCAACAAGTATGGCTTATGTAGTGACTCCTTCCATAATGAATATTTGATGGTGTTACCCTAACATAAGGTACCTTCTCTCTATATGCTTGGTGTATTTCATGGTAAATGCCTTTGGCATCTTTGGTGTTTGAGGATGGAAATTTTTATTGTGGATCATCTCCTATACCTTTGGAGTTTTACTACATGATCTATTTTGCAATTTATATGTAGGAAAATAGGTATTAAAAAAATGGTTTTGTAGTTGTAATCTTAAGGATAAAAATTATGAAAATAGTTTGAATATGTTCCAATGTTGGAAGGTTTCTTAAGGAGATAACTTTAAATACTATGACTAAAAATCATTTAGATTGAAAGTAAATTTCACACTATGACTAAAAATAAACCTCACATTTTGTCGAAATTGTAAATTTCTACAATCCTGCCAAATTGTTAATATGACACTCAATTCATGATTGTGTAAAATCTCACAAGTTGTAGAAATCAATATATATCTATATCTATCTATATATATATATATATATATAATATATATTATATATATATATATATTATATATATATATATATATAATAGATAGATAGATAGATAGATAGATAGATATAGATATAGGCAAAAAATTTAATAATTGTGACTGTGTAACATGCAACAACAATTTTTTAATCACAGATTTCAAAAGAAAACTAAGACCTATACTACTAAATCTACAAAAGTATAGAAGTACCTATCCTGGGAGGGGGGCATGCCTCCTAGGACAATGTACTAAAAGCGAAAAATAAGTAACTATCTAATTAAATCATCACATACCTTGACAAGGAATTGAACAACAAATCTATACAAGTTATGTTATGTTGACGGGCCAAAATGTACCGCCAACATCTAAGAGGTCTCCCTGGTGTGAAGTCCAAATTAGATCTCACACTGTTTGGGATAGGAGCCCCATCTGGTATGTGGGTCCTGCTGCCACCATGAATGTTTTCTTCTCTTTGTTATCAAATGAGAAGGTTCTGGAGTAGGGTGAGAATGAAGTTCTCAGGCAGTGAAACAAAATCAGCCCAAGATTGAGAAATTGCAGAAATATGTTTAAACAAGGTCACAACAATGATAAAAAGATATAAACGATGAGAGGGATTAATGGGCTAAAACCCCATCAGACATAATAAAAAGGAACATGTCAGAGGTCAATTTTGTAGTAGTTCACAATAGGTCAGTGACATGGTAAGGGACAGGTAAACACAGATTCAAAAGTGAAACATACATGCAACCACTCTGTATCAGAACATAACACCTTTCTTATATGAAAGCACAAATAAAAATATGGTGAGGTACCAGACAACTAATACAACCACCATGAGTGAGCATGGAAATTAGTGCCAAAGATAAAAGAAAATATCTTATTAATATGCTGCAACTTCAAATACATATCATGCAATTGGTCAATACCCAATAGTGGAAGATGGGTTGTTCATACCATTGCCCGATGTCAAAACCCTAGCCCTACTGCACACCCACTCTCCTAACTGCCAAGAGCTGAGTGGCCTCAACTCTCAAGCATAAATCAACTATCTATATTGGCCTCAACTCAAGTGCTAAAGTCCTTGGCGAATGAGGCCTAAGGGAGCATTTATAGAGGTAAGGTGACTATTCACCTACTGTGACTCTTAGCCTCCCTTATGATCTTTCGTCTACCCTCATGACTCTTGAGATTGCCCACTTCTTCTTCAAGCCATAATGATTATTACATGCCCAGTTCAGACCTAACATAGTGGCTGATATAATGGTGGGTGATATTTACATCATGATGAAAGAAATAGAGAGAAAGATTTGGAGGGTTATTAGAACCCCTAGAATGCTTGATGCCCAAATCTCACGATGATGCAGATGCTTGATCCTAAAATGAATTCGTTTTCTTGCCACTATGCCTCACTTGCCTTCATCTATCTTCCGGTGATCTGCCATTGATTTTATTGAAAGGTTATTAGAACTTTGAAGGGACCACCTGGCTTCCTAAAGGAAAACCTAGTTATGCAAGCTACATGAGAAACCCTAGTCCTTTTGCGTAGACCACTATTTGTTATGTTCCTTTTATCTATAGGAAAATAACATTACTGAGATATAATTTCAAACAAAGAATGACAATGGAATTACAACCAACTAATTTTAAATAATGGCATTAATAAATAATTAATCTAGACCCCTGTGTGGTCAATTATTGTGCCATAGTATTATCAATGCATGTGGCCTTGGGGGATCTTCTTGGACTTCCTTAAATGTATTCTCATTTACTCCCATTATCACTTCACTGCACATACCATCTTGGTATCACTATCAAATCGAGGTCACCAAGGTTTGACATTGTCACATTGGTCAGTCATGCAATCCTCACTTGACAAGCAAACTATGTCTGAGCCCTGAATTCACAATGTTGTTCCTTTTGAATAGGTATTGGTTTTCTTCCTAGTATATCTCAATTCTTATATTCTTGGGGCTTGATTCCACTGAAAACTCCTCAATTGAAACAAACATGAGCCACTTGAATTTGTTCCTCCAATACTGCATCAAAACTTAACACCGCAATATGCAACATATGAATTTCCTTAGTTACTAATGACATTCATCAAGATTTGCTTCAGCTTAGAGAACACAACACTTCCTTTTTTCAACATTTCTTCAAATTGTCAACCTGCGAATTGTGTCATGGTTGAGTCTAAGGAAGTTCCAAGAGTCTTCTAATTACAATAGGTCACTATCTTCTTGAAACGTCTTCCTCCACTACAAAACATCCCTTTTCTTTAATTAATTATCTAGATTCTAATGCAAAAGTCTTTTTTGTTCTAGATGAGGGCTCTTAGTTGGGTTCTGAACCTAATCAATGGTCTTGTAGCCTAACACTTTTAATTATGAAACAGAACTCCAATGCATCAAGCCTTACTTTTGCTACTTCACAACTTAATTTAACAATTTCTTAAGGGAGGCATAGTAATGTCTCAAAATAGGTTAATCCAGTATCACACTTTCAAAAATCGTGATGCAAATTTGCTCAAAGTTTCCTCACATCATCATGCAAAATTAAGCTAAGAAATAATCCAAAATATGTCATAAGAAAACCCTAAGTTCCTTTAAAGTACAGAAAGCTGGAAAATGCATATAAGCCAACAAACTTGGATTGAGGGATCTCAAACAAGTTGAAGGCCAAAATAAGGCCTCAAAACCCATGAGCATAGGCAAAGAACCTTCTACAATGTGTTTTCATGATCTTCAAAGTTTTTTCATGGATAGATCTAAGATTTGTCTTAGTCTTTGGCTCAAACTAGCCTTGTTACTGAGGGTCAAAATTCTTAGAAGGTATAGCCTTGGATGATCCCTAAACATACCCTCATAAAGCACATGCCCCACCTTCAAAATAGGCTCTTCTTGACACTATATTGGTTATGTGTCCTCACATCACGAAGAAGATACCTTTGAGGTGTGAAGAGCTAAATACATGTTATCCTTAGGTCACAATTCTGGTTGAGAAGTCGCATAGTTGCATTTTATAGAAGTTGCAATTTCAATGGCCTATCACACTTGCGATCCTGGGACTTCCCATAGTAGACATTTAAAAATTGATCACATAGTTGCATAATAGGAGGAGTCACATCAACTTCTGTTTGCTTTGGGAGCGATTTTATGACCCAACGACTTAGGAGAGGTCACGGAGTCACTTTTGAGGGGTCACACTCCTGGAGATGATTTGGCTGTGGATATGCGACTTAGAAATTTGGGTAGGGGTAACACTATTGCACCCCTCGTTATAATATTTTCCATGCACAATCTTTGTTGACTTGTCTTAGGCTTTATAATGTGATTTTGTGACCCGTTACTTGACAGAGTGATGTAGTAAAAAATCTGGTTAGGAGTGATGATGTGACATTTGTCCAAGTCGCATTATGGGGGTGTGATCATTCAAGTCACAAATGGAAGATGATACCTCCATGAAAGTAGAATTTACAAGGTTCAATCTTGAGAACTCATTCACAAATGAGAATAGGAATGTTCTTTTCCAATAATGCAAGCAAACATCATGACTCATATTCAAACTTGGAGACGTTCCACTAATACTATTGTACCAAACTTCACTTTCTTCCACTGTTGATGCCTCGTTTGCACATGTCATTATAGAATCACTATAATACTAGTCTATAATTATAGGATATGAAACATTTTCCATATGCACATTTTGGTATCTGATTCCTTGACAATAGCTAGAGCCACCCTGCCAACTCTTGATCCAAAGCCCATTTATGGTGTCATGAAGAAAAACCCGATCTACCAAGACATTAGCAACACGAGCTTCAAAGTTTCCCTTACCCAAGCTTCGAATGCTAATTCCATGGCTTGGTCCACAATTGACATTTCAAATTACAATGTCAGAGGAATCACTTACTATGGAGATACAATCATCCCCGGTTCCAATGAGGTTGTTGGTAACCACAACATATGTGGAAGCTGCAACGTGAATGCCATCAATGTTAGGACAATGTTCAGGTGTTGTCACCACCAGATTGCTTGCTTCTACCACAACACAGTTCTTGTAAGTAATGTGTACTTGTTGGTTGTTCTTCACAATCAAGTTCCTCACCACCAAGTAGTTTTTTAAATCAAATGTTACTACCATTGGAGCTGATTGACATGGATTTGTTTTGTTGATCTTGCAGGACGTTGCCCACCATTTCTCCCTGCTTCCATAAATCAACCCTAATCCCCCAATTGTTAGATCATTTATTCCATGGAAGAGTAGTCAGTGATTAGAATTCAAGTTTGCCCAAATTCGTGTATCCTCAGAGGTGATGATTGTTCCAGAAATATTGACTGTGAGTGGATATTGACATGGACTAGAGAAGTTAAGGGGCTTGACCAGGTAAGTATTTCCTCTTGGAACTAACAAGATTGAAGGGCCTAATGAACATGATTCATTACATGTTGCCATGAAAGCCTAGATATCATCAATGTATCCATCTCCTACAGCACCAAACTCATCCACATTCACTACTAGATGATTAGCAGTGATTATGTCTAAATCAGTTCCCATCCCTGACTCCTTGAGTCTATACCTATAAATGCCATTGTGATTGCTCCTTCTTAATTAAATATGTGCCTAATGCAGCTCTATTTAATTCCCTACAAAGAAAATGGGATAAAATTATTGAAACCATGAAAATAATTTCATCTAGAGGTGATAATAAAATTGCAACTAAATTATATGAGTAAAACAAGAGTTGCTTGAATCCAAAAATCAACACAAAATTTAGGCACCTTAATGGACTTATGAATTGCAAGCAATTTATGTGATGCCAAAAGAAATAGCTTAGTTATCAATTTAAGGGCATCAAGTAAGATGGAAATTTGGGGAATCTTAATGCACTCGAGGGGATGAGGATCAAGACAGAGCAGGGTTACTATCATGAGGTATTATCACAAACCCTTGTGCATATGTGTGATTATGCTTCAGGGTGAGTGAAGAAGAGCTTAAAATGACATGCGTACTTCCATCACATATGTTTAGCGTTACAAGGATGCAAGGGTAGCATATACTCTTTTCAGGCCCTAATGCACATGTTTAGATGAAGGATTTGCCAAGGACCTGAGGAAAATGCGCTACAATGACTCCCACGATGATACCATATGATGCCAAGGAGATTGCACCCTTAGAGGTATGCGAATTTGGTGAAAACAGGGGGGAATCACTCTTCTGACAATCTAGGGTTTCTTCCAAACCCTAATATTGTCACTCTCATGGGAAGCCACCTTGAATGCATGCTTGTTCAAATATAGGACATTCACTGATCGTGGCGTATATCATGTGAATATGAGCTTTAAAATCACGAGATACTCTTAACGCATTAATGAAACCACTAACCTTCGAAACCCTAATAGCTTGGGGTGAGTGGTGGGCTACCCAAAATTTTGAATATGCCCAAAAATTTGGGTGGTGTTGTAGCAGCTGCAACATGTTCTTAATATAGAAATCAAATTATATAGGATTATTTCAATACATATTTTTGTTGATCTCTTTTCTTGCAAGGGACTAGATTCAACTTCATAGGGACTTACAAAATTCCATCTAAATTTATGTAGAGATCATACTCCTATACTAATTCACTTAAATATTGAAAATAACTCAAAGTATAGAAATTTAATTAATCAACACAATCCCCTATGAGTGTACACGAGGTGGTTTTCAAAAGAAATAAAGAAAAGAAAATAATATAAATATATATCATCACTGATTCATTTCATTGTACACATCCATTCAATACATTATGAGGAAAGTTTACATGAAGTGAATTCATAGATATAAAATAAAGAAAAAGCCCCATATTTTCAGAGAATTCTAAAATGAATTCATTCATTAAAGTCATTGGAGAGAATTCACAATATTTTGTTGATGATTTAAAATTCTAGAAATCACAAAGGATATGCCCTCATATAAACAGATCTCTATGAGAGTAAAAAATAATATTAAAAAGTTTGATTTTTGAATAGAGTAAGTGCCTAAAGCACTTAATAAAATCTTGCTACTTAAATGTAAAATCAAAGGTGTTCATTTCTAATGGAATAGGATTGGGATGTTGTGGACCAATTAATAATGGTAACAAAATTGTAGAAGGATCAACTATTGGAATGAATCCTCTCTCTCTGATTTTCCTACATCATAAATTGTTGGAGTATAGTTGGCTTCGTGTGTCTATTAATCTAACCACTAAGGAAATTATTATGGATTGACAATTTCATTTAAATATTTCCTTAGCCATTCGTCTATGTACTCCTTCATTAGTGGGACAATTATATCTTACTTGAATCAATGCATGTATTTCTTCTTCTATTTATTTGGAATATGATTGTAGTTATTCAACAACTGATTGATGGTGTTCATTTCCATTAGTTAATGTCACCAACCATTAATTAATCTCATCCTCTGGAAAATCGACCAAGTTATCAAATTCATTTACCCATGATGTTTCCATAACACTTAGTTCTTCTTGCAAAATGTCTTTTGGAATTAGCATAGAGTCTCTAATCATTTTAGGTCCTTGTAATTCATAAAAAAAAATTATATCCTTGAAGAAATTATTGTTCCTATTGTCATCAATATGTACACATTTGGAAATAACATCTTATAGTACTTTTATCCTCACATATCATCCAACCTTGATTTGATTGATATAATCTTTTGTTCACACTTTTGGAAGATGTTACGAATCACAATATTATTGATGAATATCATCTAGTCATTATTAGCAAAATTTTAATCATATTATATATCCTTTTTCAAATATTTTGAAAAAGGAGAAATTATTTATTAAAAAATTAAAAAATATAAAAAAATATGCCATGTTTCCTTGATAATACCTAATCATTTATTAAAATTCACTATGACATAGACTCTAATACCATTTAGTAATTTTTCTTCTTTATTGATCTGATGGGGTGTGCCATATGTAGTTGTTGTTGTAGATTTTTGGCCTTGAATAGCCAATTGAAAAGAAATCTCATTGGACATGAATTTTTCGGAAATTGTGTTGTTATTGATGTCAATTCCATGGAGAGTGCAGTTGGATGCACAAAGCAAGCAACTTGGATCAGTTAATTCCAGGGGAATTGAATACCATGTGGTGCCTTTGATTTCAAAATTAGGGGGATTCCTAATTGGATACTTGCCCAAGTTAAGAGGAAAGCACTCAAGCCACAAGAGAAGAGTAGAGGTACGACGTCAAGTAGTAGAGGAGAAACAAAGGTGTGATCAAAGGAAATAAAAGTGTAGTTGGATGCACAAGGAAAACCCTTGGATTAGCACAAAATATATTGGATTAATAAATCAACATATCTTGGATCAATGCATCTTCGATTAGATCGACATCTCTTATTATTTAGGGGGTCCAAACATGCTTAAAGCTTAACCGAAAGGGGGTTCTAAAATGAAATTATACCTATAAACCATTAAAATACATGTAGCATACAATGAAAGGATTCCCTACCCACCACTCCCCCCCACCCCACTACCCCCTCCCCCTCAATTTAAATAGCTATCAATACCCCTGAAACCACTTATGGTGATATAAACTAGACAAGGGTGATGTGGCACTGGAGCAGTCAGGTGCAACAGGTATACCATCGGTTAATAAATAGAATATTTATGTAACAGTTGATAACACCATTAGTCAGAGTTCGATATAGGGTTCTTCCCATTAGGCCCCTAAACAATCAGGCACATAGGCAAGTTCTTCAACAAAAAAAACTCTCTAATCTATATGATATCCAATATGATAAGCCCTAGTCATAGGCCTCAGTCATGTGGTGCTTAAGTATTGGCACCTAAGAGATGAGTTCCCATGGAAAACTGGGTGTACAAAAGTTAACATATTTTACCCACATCCGATAGACATGTATCCTAGTCAAACCTTTGGTAATAGAGTACTAAGGAATAACACCTAAGGTTCAAAATCCATGGGGCTGCTAGAAAATTGAGTCTGGAAAAGTCACAAATCTTTCCTGATAACTTGATATGGTTGGAACTCAATCAAACCCCTAGTCACAAAGTTATAAGGTGTAACACTTAAGGGCTAAGGACCCTTGGGACCCTAAAAAATTGGATGTACAAGAGTTTACATATTTTACTGACACTCGATATGGTTGGCTTCTAGTTAAGTCCCCAGTAATGAAGCACTAAGATATAAAATCTAAGGGCTAAACGCCCTAATAGGACCCCAAAACATCAAATATGAAAAATTTAACAAATTTTATTGATACTCAATAAACCAATATTTAGGAAATTCTAGGTGACAAAGAAATAACAAAATACTAGGTGGAATAAGTGATGTGGTAGTGGAGGACATGTATCACCTGATTTTGGTGTTTTTGGATTGTCAGCTATGTAAAGGAGAGTGGCAGATGACATGTGTCAATAGTGCTATGTGGAAAAGACCACATCAGCATTGTCCATGTGTCAATTTATGATCGATTATTGGAAGAATGAGGTGGTAGGCTAAGTGGAGCCTAGAGCCCTGGAATCCTAGTGTGGTGTTTTTCTATTTGATCACCTAATAGTTCTAGATCCATCATTTGACAAGCCTAGGAGGAAAAATAGTCACTCACAACTGAAAGAAAATATATAAATAAATAAATTACAATCACCATACCCCCAGAGCCTTGGAATCTTGGGGTGGTTTTTTAAAAAACATCTCCCAATTGCTTCATAATGTTTGGCCCATAGTCACAAGATCTATTCACAAGGGCTGACATAAAGAGAAAAAGGTCTTAGCACCCCAAAGAAACCATAATATCAGGGTAATGCTTTGAAAGGAAGTTTCTAAAAAATCTTGATAGCCCAAGGTCACAGTATGGGAACCTCTTGGTCATGGTGTGTGGTTCTAAGTGCTTGTTGCCTCGATCCTAGGTGTTAAAGGAGATTTCAATCTAAACATATACACATATCGTTAATCCATTTCTAAAATCGTAGGATTTTGAGGTTATATGGAAGGGAGATTAAAGAAAAAGGAAAATTGCTTGCATGAACACTTGATCAAACCTTTGAAAATTGTTGGACAAAATGGAGCTCTAAAATAATTTCACAAGCACTGGAAGTGTAACAACCCTAGTGAAAATTCCATGTAATAAAAGATAATAAAGGCAAAAATCATAACCACGGCTGAGGGACATTTATTCCAAGCTGAATTTTGAGAAAAACATCCTAGTGGGTGTTCATTTGGTTTATTATGGCTAAGGAAATTGGTAAAGGCAAAGGAAAAGGATTTGGAAAAGAAAAATGGAAATTTTGACACATTTATTTATGAAAATAATGGAAATTAGGATAAAATGGAGGTGAAAGGTCACTAGTTGCACACGAGGAGGAAAATAATGGAAAATGAAGAAAAATATGCCTTATTAATAACATGGATTCTAAGGATTAGTTGGTACCTTTTGTCCATTGAGTTTTGGAGCTCTCTCATTATTTTGTCTCTCTTTCTAACTCTTGGACACGAAGAGTTTTCTTGGAGCACTTTGGCATTAGAGCAACAAAGATAAAAGAAGGAAAGAAGAAGGAAGGAGAAAGCAAGGAAGAGAAGGATCAAGCAACTACAACATGATCCTTTGCAGGTATTGATTTTCATGTCTGATTTCCTTGCTAGATTTGGCATGCATGGTATTGCATGTGGTTCTTTTCTATCATGGCATGGGTTTTCCAGGTGTGAAAATGTTTTCAGCCTAGCCTTCCTATTTCTAGCTAGCCTTGATGAGATGGGTTCTCATCACGGGGGATTCACTCAATGAACCTCTAACATATCGCATGTGTTCATGGCATATTAAACGTTACCCTTAGTTTGACTACATATTGGAAAATACCTCTAAAAATAACATTAATTAACCCCCTACCAATATGAAATGCAATACAACTTCCCAATTAAAAAAACCCTACTTTCACTAGATATTGTAAGTTTTCATTTTTTCATTAACATTTTTTAGACCCCTTTATATTTTTTCATTAACTTTGAGCTCCATTTTTTATATTTTCCAATATAGAAACCCTTTACCCCCTATATATCCCCCAATATATTATGTAATTTTTTCCTCAATAGATATCCCCCAATATGAACAAATGTGGTATGATATTGCTCCTACAGTGAAGCCCTCGTGGTTCTCATACTTTGGTTGAGCTCGATTGCCGAATCGATTTGAAGTTGAGTGAGGTGGATCTATGAAATGACAAACAGATGGTCTAGTGGTCCCTAAACCAAACTGTGGATCACAATAAATCCACTAGCCTAGTAACCCCTAAGCCAGACTATGGGTTGCTACAAAGCCAAGATTGTGTGCCTCAATGGGCCTAGGAATCCTTGCCGAAAAATGGCAGGATATACAATAAAGACAAGAGGATGATTTCTCTCCATTGAGCCTAGTAGTCTTGGGATGATATTTACAGTAAATATTAGAGAGTGGATCTCAATGTAGGGCCTAGTGATCTTTGGATCAGATTATGGATTATGGTAAAGCCTGAGAGACTAGGAGCTACTAAAATTCCTCACGATTTAGGAGGATAACTCCAGTAGAATTCATGATTGTTTGGATCTTTTTAGTTGGTTATGAGTTCCACATTCATGCTTGGAATATGGGACGAGGTTGATTGGATCAAGAGGGATTTGGCTCAGCTAATCTATGGTCGGGTGGAACATGGTACTCCTATTGTCACCTATTGCAAATTATGTTTTCAGTTGTCAAAATAGTGCAAAAGAGCATCATGGTTTGCAGTGATCTTTCAAACCTCAAAAAGACTCAAATTCTAAATCAAACCCTCTCCATTGACAATTTCTCTAAAAAATCTATCCAACGATATGTGGAAGTCAAAAAATCAAATCCTGGATCAAAAGTTTTGGTCTTCTGAAGTTCAAGGATGAAAGCCTCATGGAAACAAGGAATGTCAGAAGCTTGATATTCGAGATCGAAAATCAAAAGTCCAACAACACGACATATTGGTGCGTCAAATATCAAAGCCTGACATATTAGAGTGTTGAAAATGCAACAAGATGATGGAGCTTAGTGAAAAGAAGTTGCCTTCACTAAGTGGGTCCGCAGGCTATTTTTGGCGCAAAGTCTATTTTTAGACTGTCTATTTTCTATGAGTTGCAGGATGCTATTTATGGATGATTGGTCATGTTAGTAAAAATAGATGGACCTCTATTTTTAGACATATGGGCGGAGTCTATTTTTAGACTGCCAGTCTAAAAATAGAACAATCGAATATTATTAGTTCTTAATAATATTTGGACTATAAACATTATCTTATCCTCTTACAGCACTTCAGTTCGAGCTATGGATGTGGCACATGCAATTGCCAGAAGGAAATACGCTTTTCGTATGGGTTAGTTGAGCTATTGCATGATGGACTTCAGTTAGAACTCAAGTGATTGAGTTTGGTGGAGTTGAATGAGGAGTTGATGGAGTTGTGTTAGTTTGATCTGTTGAATAGTTGTATTAGTCAACTAACAAATACACTATGATAGTGGGTGAAATAATTATTAAGTATCATTAATTATTACTCATAAATCAACTAAGAACACATTTACCAATGAATGCAGTTTAGGGAGAAAGGTTAGAGTGGTGAAAAGCAAGATAGTTGTCAGTTGTGATTAGTGGGTGCACGAGATTGCACAATCATGGATGATATTGCAAATGGGATTTCATAGGGGCACAAAGGAAAATATGAGTTTGATCGCCATCCTCTAGCTCATAGGGACCATAGTGGAGCAAGAAACAGCAAGGAGTTGGAACCTTGAATTGAATCAATCGAGCTAGTTTGTGTAACAGGTGGAGATAGTACTGAGTACTTGCGAGGAGTATTGTACTATGTATTGTTACATGTTCTCTATCATTATAATATATAGATAGTTGAGCAGTTTTTAGCTGTATGCTTTCCCTGGTACATACTGTGTTGATATGTGTGATTGATGTTTCAATGTGCGCACGCGATTGTTTCTTAATTCCGCAAAATTGATGATTAATGTAGAGGAGGTTATGTATTATGCATGATTCCGCAAATAGTGTATAATCAGGATAATCTCTGTCAATAAGTGTCATATTATTCAAAATTTCTACATGGTATCAAAGCTAGCTAATTTGTAAAGCAGGTTCCACATGGTATCGAAGCGAAGTTGATCATCAGATCTATTATTCGGAAAGTGTTTACATTTTATTTCTTCAGGAAGAGTCTGTAATCGGGCCAGGTAGCCTCTAGATTCATCTTTCTTTTGGAAGGTGAGATATCCGGTGAATGCCCATACAGTCAATCTCTGTACAAGAAATACTTTTTTCTCACAAATTTTAGATCAGAAGCGGTTGAATTTTGAGCTGGTGGATTTGAATTTGCAGCAGTGTTTTCTTGGTGTCAAAGTTGAAATGTCTTTCAATGGATTGTGATTGGAGTATGCCCTTGAAGGCAGCTCGAATTATATTGCATGGAAAGACAATATGGAGGTGGTGTTAGATGACAATGGGTTGAAGGATTTCATAGATGCGGATGTCCCAAAACCTACTGATGCTACTGAAGCTAAGGCTTTGGCAAAAGAAGACAGCAAAGTATCGAAGGATTCTGTTGGAGTGTGTGAGGGATCACATTGTATCCAGCCTCCATGGAAAGGCTTCTCCATACTTGATGTGGAAAGCGTTGACAGACTTATTCCAAAGCAAGAGCGACCAGAGGAAGTTGGCGCTCAAGGATAAACTCAGAAACATCAAAGCTAAGAAAGGAGACAGTATGCCCAAGTATCTCACGAAGTTCACCTAATGCTGGGATGAGCTGGGAAGTGTGGGGGTGACTGTCGATGATGAGCACTTGGTAAGCTTGGCTCTCCTTGGTCTTTTGAAGAGTTGGAAATCCTATCAGGACTCTGTCAATGGTTGAGAGAAATTGTCAAGATGGGAGAGACTTTGGTCGGATCTTGTGCAAGAGGAGATCAGGTGGAATACTAGGGATGGAAGTAGGACATGTCCAAGGTGAAGTGCTTTCACTGTTACCAACATGGACATTATTCCACAAATTGTCCGCAGAAGAAGAAAAATAAGCAAGCTGCTGGATCTATAGCCGGAGAGGCCTTAGCCTCATAGTTCAAGCTAGATTTTTCACTGATCACATGCTTGGTATCAAGTGTGATGGGATCGGTATGGTTCTTGGATAGTGGTGCGTCTTTTCACATGACAGGAGAACGATATTTGTTTTCTGATCTGGATGAGAAGGATCTTGGAGTGCACATCGAGATGGGCGATGATGGTAGATACAGTGTGACTGGTATCAGTGCCATTTCCTTTGAGAGGGAGTCTGGTAAACCCTTCGTATTGAAGGAAGTGATGCATGTTCCAGGATTGAAGAAGAATATTATCTTTGTGGAAATGTTAGAAGACAAGGCACATGATGTCAATTTCAGCGAGGGAAAGGCTTTCCTGCGCAGTAAGACAACTGGAGAAACCCGGAAGATAGGGGCTCGCGTCAAGAACCTTTATCAATTGCATGTAGATGGTTGTACAACAATGGCATGCAAGGCAGAAGAAGTGGTGAGCCGGGATGATGGCGAGTTGTGGCACCGGAGATTGGGCCACCTTCACCATGGAGCCTTGAAGATACTGCAGTAGATTTCTACTGGGCTTCCTAAAGGCACTCTTGTGCAGTCAGATCAGTGCAAGGGGTGTACTTTGGGAAAATT